>JBAGKK010018768.1:0-11593 GCA_037177015.1 Euceroptres primus | reverse complement strand
TCATAAATAATAACTAAATAAAACTTAACAGTAAAGTAAACGTTAAATTAAACTTATATTTAAAAAATATTTTTCATGCGTGACAATAATCAAACAGAAATAGTTTATAAGGTCCTGACTTGTTCATGTTTAGAGAGTTCTGATTTAAGGCCAAGGCCATTCAGGCAACCCCCGAAACCGACCTTAAATTGGAGCTTCAGTGTATTTAAAAAATATTTTTCACTCGTGACAAAAATGAAATAGAAATAGTTCAAACGGCTCTGACTTGTTCACGTTTGAGAGACTCCCGGTTTTTGTGAAGGCCATTTAGGCCATCCCCGAAACCCGCCCTAAAGCGGGAGAGCAGTGTAATTCTAATATTCTATATTTTTTTTCTATTCTATACTCTACACCTTGTAATTTCAATATCCTAATATTTCTAATTCTAATATTCTATTTTTTTTTATTCTCTACTCTGCACCTTATAATTTTGTTTCAAAATAGTACAAATTTCAATGTTTTCTTCAATTTTAAATAACATCTGAAATAATAGCTTTTCAATATTCCTGAGCTCATTTTAAATGTAAATTTCTATAAAATCATACCACATGATGAACATAATTGTCCAATTTCTGTTTGCATGTTGCAAGAAGTTACACATTTATGTAAAACATAAGAAATGAGTAATCATGTAGATTCCTTAAAGATTTCTTAAAATACACATTAGGATGGTACAAAAATGCATTGAAAATTTTTTTTTCGAATTTTCATGCTCTCATCCCCCTCCCCAAAATTTTTTCGAATCCACGAAAAATAAAATGCGTTTAAAAAAAAATGATATTTAGAGTTTCCGCAAGTCCCATGAAGTTTAACACGTATTTCCCATCAGAAAAAAGATGTTTTTGTAAATTTTATTCAGAGTCGTCAATATTAGGTGAATCAAGTTGAAACTCATCATTTATTTTTACAATTAGTCGTGGAATACGAATCAAAAATTAATTTTTAACTATCACCCCCCTAGGTCTTTTTTATAGAGTCCCAAAAAAACTCCATAAGTTAAAAATTGGGTTTTGCGAGTTTTTGGCGCTAATTATGATTTTTTGCGAATTTTTAATACAAATTGTTTCTAATACATAAAATTCTACTCTCTACTGATGTTTACATAAATTTTTTAAACAATTTTTTATTGTTTAGAGCAATTTTCTCTTAGAATAGAGTTAGAAAGTCGCGTTTTTTTTCCGAATTTTTCAACACTTTTTCAACTTTTTAGTTAGAGCGAGGAAATAATCAATTAAAGTTAACAGATATATTTTTTTAAACAATTTATTATTATTAATAACAATATTTTCTTAGAATAATGCTAGAAGCTAGAAAGTTACGGTTTTTTTTTAAATTTACAACTTTTTGTCCACTTTTCCCTTACAGTGAGGAAAGAATTAATGCAATTTAGCAAACGTAATTATTTAAACAAATTGTTGTTTATAACTATCTTCTCTTATATTAATGTTAGAAGGTTGCGGTTTTTTCTGAAATTTTTTACTTTTTGTCCACTTTTCACTTAGTGAAGTAATAACTAATGCAAGTTAATAAACACAACTGTTTACACAATTTATTGTTATTTATAACAATATTCTCTTAGGATAATGCTAGAAAGTTACGGCTTCTAAAATTTTCCACCTTTTGTCCAGTTTTCAATTAGGGTGAGATAATAATTATTTCAAGTTAACAAATATAATTGTTTTAACAATTTATTATTATTTTTAATAATATTGTCTTTGAATAATGCTAGAAAGTTGCGGTTTTTTCTGAAATATTCAACTTTTTGTCCACTTTTAGCTTAGAGTGAGTTAATAACACAGCCACAAAAAAAAAGTGTGCAGAGCCAAAAAAGCGACCTACATAGTGTTGTAGTATTGGTCGAGATTAGTCGAAATCCAAAATTTTGGAATTTTCTGCTTACCAGTTTTTTTTTATTCAACCTTGAATTTTTAGTCGAGTTTGAATTTTTCTAAGTTGGCTACTTAGCATTTGGAATTGTTTTTTCAAAATGTTGAGTTAATCTTTTCATAGCTTTAATGTTAGAAGATATTTTCTGAAGTTAAGGTGGCGAAAAAAAGTTTTTGTAAAAGTTAATAACAAGAAAATTATAATGTTTCAACATGACTAAAATTTTTCTCGTAAACGGATATTAACAACTATGACGTCAAAATTTTTATATATGAATGTCTACTGTAGAAATATGTTTTTGAATTTTTAAAAATGAATTTGTTAATAAAAATCTCATTTATTTATAAATAATTTTTTATCAGTGGAAAAAATCTCAAATTGTTTATAAAAAAATGAGATTTTTATTACCAAATTCATTTTTGTAAATTCAAAAGCATATTTCTATAATAGAGATTCATAAATAAAAATTTTGACGTCACAGTTGCTAATATCCGTTTAGCCGTTTACGAGAAAAATGTTAGTCATGTTGAAGCATTATAATTTTCTTGTTAATAACTTTAAAAAAAAATTTTTTCGACACCTAAACTTGAGAAAATATCTTTTAACATGAAAGCTATGAAAAGATCAACTCAACAGCTTGAAAAAACAATTCCAAATGCTAAGTAGCCAACTGAGAAAAATTCAACCTCGACTAAAAATTCAAGGTCGAATAAAAAAAAACTGGTGAGTACAAAATTCCAAAATTTTGGATTTTGACTAATCTCGATCAATACTACAACACGATGTAGGTCGCTTTTTTGGCTCCGCACACTTTTTTTTGTGTGGCTGTGTAATTAACGCAATTTAACAAAAATATTTTTTTAAACAAATTATTATTATTTATACCTATCTTCTCTTAGAGTACCATCAAACGGGGCAACTTCGGACATTTGGGGTAATTTTGAACAGTCTTAGATTCATCGCTTAAAGTAGTCAAAGTGGTTTTAATTAGGAACTGGAACCAGTTAAGGCTTGAACTGATTCCATATTCTAGTTGGAACCGTTTTGAGTAATTTAAAGTATCAATTTAGGGCTGCCCGAATTTATCCCACATGTCCGAAGTTGTCCCGTTTGACGGTAATGCTAGAAAGTTGCGCTTTTTTCTGAAATCTTCAGTTTTGCTTTGACTTTTTAATTATGAACAAATAATAAATGAACATCAACAAGAATAATTTTTTGAATAGAATTCTATTTTTTTCAAAATGAAGTATTTTTACTTCTTTGCTAATGTTTTTAAAATATGAATTTAATCAAAAAGGCTCTATTACGGTAGAGATAAAAACAATAGATGGAATAATTAGGAGTAGGTGAGAGGAGTGCGTCTGTAAAAATGTTGTAAAAATTTTGTTTTGAAAATGTGAGTAAAAACTGCAACTTTCTAGCATTACTAAAGGAGAAGATAGTTATAAATAATAATAACTTGTTTAAACAAATTTGTTTGTTAAATTTAATTAATTATTAACTCATTCTAAGCGAAAAGTGAACAAAAAGTTGAATATTTTAGAAAAAACCGCAACTTTCTAGCATTATTCAAAAAGGATATTATTAAAAAGAATAATAAATTGTTTAAACAATTATGTTTGTTAACTTGAAATAATTATTACTTCACTCTAATTGAAAAGTGGACAAAAGGTGGAAAATTTTAGAAAAAAACCGCATCTTTCCAGCATTATTCTAAGGGGACATTGTTATAAATAATAATCAATTTTTAAACAATTATGTTTGTTAAATTGCATTAATTATTACCTCACTAAGTGAAAAGTGGACAAAAGTTTAAAAATTTCAGAAAAAACTGCAACTTTCTAGCATTATTCTAAGAAAATATTGTTATAAATAACTTTCTAACTCTATTCTAAGAGAAAATTGCTATAAACAATAATAAATTGTTTAACCCTAATCACTCACTGTGGATTTGAAAGACCCGAACACTAAATTCAACGTAAAAAAAACATTTAAAAACTTTCAGGCAAAAATATTTCAAATTATAAAAGTTATGAATTTTTGTGCTGAAAAAAATTTGTTGAAAAAATTTTTCACTTTAAGAATTTTTCCACATCCTCAAATAAATTTTATTTTAAAAGAAAAATCAGAGCATTTTCGAAATGTTAAATTTTGTCTAAGAATTTTTTTCAAGTCGAAACTTTGCATAGAATCAGTGTCACAACGTTTCAAAGTTGGCTGGGGTCTTTTAGGCCCCAAATGAGAAATGTGTGATTTTTTAGAGGTGTGAATAATTAGGGTTATACATTTTATATAAACATCTAATTATCAGCAGAAAGTAATATTTTATGTATTAGAAACAATTTTTACTTAAAAAAAAAACCGAAAAAAATAATAATTAGCGCTAAAAACTCGCAAAACACAATTTTCCACTTATGAGGTTTCTTTGGGACCCTATAAAACAGACTTATGGGGTTTATATTTAAAAAGCAATTTTTGATTCGTATTCAATGGTTAATTTTGAAAAGAAATGTTGATTTTCAACTCGATTCACCTAATATTGACGATTCTGAATAAAATTTACAAAAACGTCTTTTTTGCTTATGGAAAATACGTATTAAACTTCATAGGGCCTGCGGAACCTCTAAATCTCATTTTATTTAAAAAACGCATTTTTTTGTGGATTCGAACAAAGGGGGTGAGAGCATGAAATTTCGAGAAAAAAAATTTGGACCTTCCTAATATACATTCGCTTGATTCTTAGTATTATTTTTCTACATTCGAGATGTCTGAAAATTTCCATTTTTTGTTCCGCGTTCAGCTTCTTTGTACCATGCAGAAAAAAAAGCACAATTACGTTGATCATGCGTTATATTTCAATAGAAATCTAAATTCATTTATTGAATGTTATTAAATGAAATTACTTTAAAAATGATGCGTAGTATTTTTTGATTAAAGTGTTTGGAGTTTACTTCTGTTGGTCTGTACAAAGTTATTTAAGGACAACAAGCTGAGATGCAGATTTGCAGCAGTAATTCAATATTTTTTTGTTTCACACTTCGTAGCACGAGTTATTAGTTAGTTATGGCCTTCAAACTATTCCCTTATCGTTCGAACCAGCGCTGCATAATCTGGATCTTACTCAGCGATTTTAAACAAAGCGAACGCTCGAAATCTGTGTTTGGCTATACGAGCATGCAACACGAGCCAACCTTATCTAATGTAAACTTTGGTTTTCTTTGTCGTGAGGCGAGGCCGATTGCAAAATGTCTCCTAAAATGGTTCTCTACTCTTTCCGCCTAAGGAACAGGGCCGCACCCTGAATTATTTAGGAAAGAATAAAAGACACTAAATAATTTTACTGTATTTTTAATTTATATTTATAATTCAGTTAGAAGTTTAATTTTTCGACTCAAGAAAATTCTTATTAATATTTCAAATAACAGTTCATCATTCATAATTATTTTTTTTACCTTGTGTAACATGGGAATAATTTATTTTAAATAATTTCTGGAACATTTTCTTCTATCCTTTCATTAGTTACAGTTAATTGAATTAGCTAGGATTTTTTACCATTATTGGCTGATTAGACACGTGACGTTTTTTGACACGAAGCCAAGTGATTCGTCAGGTTACTTTGGCTGGTTGCCAGAAGGCTGTCAAACAAAAGCGCAACTCGAAAGCCATCTTTACAGCCTCAAATTTTAACAATAGAACGAATTTTGATTATTAGCAATCAGTTTAAAATGTACTAGATTTATTATAAATTTAATTTAATTGGAATAGTATTTCAGTAATTTGATTGTACTTTTAGTCGGATTCAAGAGCTGCTTCATCAATAAAAATTGTAGCTTAGAAAGAGACTTTTTTCGAGAATTAAATTAGCATAAGAAAATTAGGAACACTTTTTGGATCCTTCTTAGAGGCGTGAGTCTATCCATCCGGAGACAGATGCATTATGCAGAGCAATCTGCATTTGCATCCGAATGACATTCTCCTTCGGAACTGACTTTGGTTCGACACGCTTTAATTCGATCAAAGGAGTGTGCGAGGGTAGAGTTTAGGGGGAGATAAGTTATAGGAATAAGATAAAATGTATTAGCACATAGCGCTCCATTCATGTCAAAAGGTTCCATTTATATATTCCCTACATCTCTAAAATAAATATAATCGAATAGAAATCGTAAATTTCTTATCTATAAAGAAGTGTGCGAGGAATTTTCCAAAACTTTGATATAAATTCGCTCCATTTATTTGCAATTTATACGCAATAAATATTGAAGAGAAGCAACATACGGTATAAATAATAATCGATATTTTTTATCATAATAATACAAGTTATCATTTCACAAACTACACAGTAAAAAAGAATACTTAAAATTGTTACACCTTAAAATATTTTGGATTAAATTCAGTAAAATTTTTCTTAATTTAAGCAATATTGATTTGACTTTAAGTAAAATTTGTCTGAATTTAAGACTCAATTCTGAAATTTAGGTAACGTGGTATTAAATTTAGACCAATATTGCTGAAATTGAGTCCAAATTTTACTGAATTTAATCCAAACTATTGTAAGGTGTAACAATTTTAAGTATTCTTTTTTTACTGTGTACGTGTTATTAATTATGCGCTGCTTTTTATGACTAATAAATTATGATTAATAAATTATTATTATGACTAAAAAATTTCCAGCGGTATAATAAACGATAAGCTTTTCATTGCTTTTGCTAATTTTTGTTTATCTTGGTGGCATGTAACAACATATTTTTCATGGAATTGATCCAAATTATCAAGCTATCAACTACTTAATAATTTATGAAGAAATTGGTTATGTAGTTCTCTCTAAATCTGAATTAGTGAAAAGTCGGTCACTAATTCACTTTAGTGAAAATTTCTGCTAATTATTAGTAGTTTTTGACTAAAACTTTAGTGAAATGTTTAAAACTACTAAAAAATAGTGAAAAATGACTAATAATTAGTAGAAATTGTCACTAAAGTAAATTAGTGACCGACTTTTCACTAATTCAGATTTAGTGAAATGTAAGCCACTAACTTACTTTAGTGAAAATTTCTACTAATTATTAGTTGTATTTCACTATTTCTTTCTGTAGTTTTCAACTTTTCAGTAAACCTTTAGTCAACAATTAATAATAATTAGTAGAATTTTTCACTAAAGTAAATTAGTGGCTCACTTTTCACAAATTCGGATTTAGAGAGTTCTAAATTGTAATTCAATTGCAAAATACTATATATATATATATATATATATATATATATCTAGGTATGAAATTTGTAATTCAAATTCTTAAATTACACGTTATTTGTACACAAATTAATTTATTTTAAAAGTCAAATCCGATAAAAAAATTCTCGTTTAGTATAATTGAGAAATTAGTATTCGTCGTTTGAGAAAATATAAGACGAGTTCAAGGTTCTTATGTCGTGCAGAGTCATGCAAATATTTGCACGCTCGTTTTGAAAAAATTCAAATTCCCCTTTCGGAATTCTCAATGTGCAGGCAGCTTTTTTTATCTGGAATAACAAGAAAGTTGATAAAAATGTCCAGAAAATGTTGTGTGAGTCGACGCAATTGTGTTTACCAAACAATCAGAGGAATATAACTGCTTGTAGAGATGATTGATCTTTCGAATTTACACCGGAGAATATATTTACCTTAATTTGAGTAATTTTTGTAGCCTTCACTCCAGCGTTTCTCTTATGTATAACCGGGTTCCAGAATACCTTGGTCGAATTCGCGTTAACGCTCTGTTACACAATACGAGAAATGTGGAGCGCAAGGTTTACTTCTGTAAATAAGCCGAACCACTTTTCGCTTTTCAAACCTCTTTTTTCGGTTTGAAGTTTTTATTAGCATTTAGTGCAGCGTTAGAGTTTCCTGGATTTTAATAATTTATTCTTACAAATTGGTCAATTTCAAATAATAGAAGGCTCAAAACATTAATTAATCAAAGTTAGATATTTCCTCTGAAAAAAATTAGTTAATTTTGTCGGAAATATTTTTTAAAAAAGTAAGTTTCACAGTAAATCGTGGGATATTATTTTAATCTGCAGCAATATTATTTTGATCTGAAGTGGATCATTTATTTTATTGTCACAGTCTTTTGTTTTTCGATTTCTCATTTTGCTGCAGATTAAAATGATACCTTGGGATTTTCTGTGTTCTCAATATTATATATTTTATTTTCAATTTTATATATATTTTTTTCTTCTATTATTTGCAATTTGCGATTGTACTGTTATATTGAAACGACTACTGAACACGGCAAACGAAAATCATTGCTCGGATAGAAGCAACTGACGGACTTTATTCCGCGAGATAAATATCTCAATTTTTTTATGTCTACCTTAGTTGCGAGTTTTCATCCATACAAAAGGCGCCTCTCATTCTTCGTGTTGCACTTTACTCCAGTTGTTCATTAGAGTCTTCAGAATTAAAGTTGTACGATGGTAAATTAAAAATAAGAAATAAATTTCGTTTCAGAACTTTTCACTTTGCACTCTTTCTGGACGACTTTTATTAATTTAATGAAAAAAAATTAACATTTATCTAAATTACACAAGAGTAAAACTTCTCTTTTCTTATGAATAATTCAATTTTCAATTGTTCGAATTAAGGAAAATAAAACGTAGAGTAGTGTTTAAATATAATTCAAATTTGAAACTTTCCACTTTAAGGAAGCCTAATTATTTTCAGCAGTGACAGATTAGTATTTAATTACAAGTCGATGAAGTGTTGAAGGACTTACATACACTTCTTTTATCTGATATAAATGACGTCTATATTTTAGCAGTTGTTCTCGACTACATATGTTAATACGCAAGGCAGTGTCTCCTTGCAGATGCTCCATTTGAACAATGAAGTTTGTAGATCTATTGGTTCAGAATAATTTGAATTTGACGCCTTGCATTTCAATACTCAACGAAACTTGTCGCGTTTGAGACATGAGACAGTCTCACAATTAGGCTCTTGAATGCTTTCATGAGTCGAGAGTGCCACACAATTTTATCAATCTATCCAAATGAATTTATCCAAATGATACCTCTTCTTCTTCATTACTTTAAATTAAGAATATATTTAAATTAATTAACTATCGACTTCTTAAATTTTTTGTATTAATGAATTATGAATGAACGTATTATGAATCTATCCAAATGAATTTATCCAAATGATACCTCTTCTTCTTCATTACTGTAAATTAAGAATATATTTAAATTAATTAACTATCGACTTCTTAAATTTTTTGTATTAATGAATTATGAATGAACGTATTATGAATCTATCCAAATGAATTTATCCAAATGATACCTCTTCTTCTTCATTAATTTAAATTAAGAATATATTTAAATTAAGTAACTATCTACTTCTTAAATTTTTTGTATTTATTTAAACCTTTCAATATTTCTTCTGAAGAATTGTAAACGACGTCCCCTATTTTTCCCCTTTTTTAAAGATTTCCCCTTTTCACCCCTTTTAACAAGAAACTTCCCCCTTTTCCCCTTCTTCTAGTTTTTCCCCCTTAAATGCGGACTGAATTTGTAAAACCCAGTAAAATTCAATATGTTTAGATTTTTTTAAATATATTTTAAGATATCAATATTTTAAATTACCTTCAAAATGCAACAATTAACCCATTTCCGCCGGCTGTATCATATATGTAACGGTTGAGGCAACCGTTACATATATTACAGCTGGCGGAAATGGGTTAAGAAAAACAATATAGACGATTTCAAATCTGGAAGTGTTCAAGAGTTCATAATTTTATTGCAACACGACGATAATTTGTAAATTAATAAATGAGAAGGATTTAAAATTAAGCACTTTTAAAATCGAATACCAAAAAAGTAGAGTTTTTATTTTTAGGTCACTGAGCTTAAATAATTTTATTATCAAGTATACTAAACTGAAATTTTTTGAATTTTTCATGTAAAATTAAGGAATTTCCAACTTCGAGTATTGAAAACTAAATAATTTGGATGTGAAATGCTTAGAATTGTAAAATATAAAATTAGAAGCCTTCTGTATTGTATAATATATAATATCAAAATTCGACAGATTCAAAATGAAGCATTAAAATTTTTTAATCTGAAAAATTTTAAATTAGATGCCTTCAAAATTGAAAAGTTCAGCGACATTCTAATTCTATTTGGAGCGCTTTTAATAACTTTAGTTAAAAACTGCTTAATTTTAAATGCTTTCAATTCGATCCTATTGAATTTTGAACGTACTGAATTAAACATTATTTAGTTTTAGACACTGTTAATTTGAAATCGTACTTTTTTGAAATATTTAAATTTGAAACTAAACAATTTTTTAAATATGTTTCGACTTGTAATTATCATTATATTATTATTATTATTATTATTATTTACATTCATGATGGAAATTTGTATTGATCCTCTGGTATTAAATTAGTTGATATTTCTTTATATGGACTTTAAGGTCCAATAATTAAAAAACTACGTTTTTAATCATACGTTTCGGCTCAAATGGGAGCCCTCTTCACTGATATATTTATTCTAAAATGAAAATACATTATTATTATATTTAATCAATTTAAATTGATTAAACCTTGAACGCTTTGAATTGAACATTTTCAATTGTTTAACTTCTAAACTCTCAAGTATCAATTATAAGTCATAATTAAATACATATAGAAATGTGACAATATTTTTACTTACAATAAATGTAAAAAATACAAATTAGTGTCCGTAAATGATCAAAATGTGAGACGAAAACCTTGAAAAAAGTGTAAAAATTCACTTAATTTTGATAAAAGTGTAGAAAAGTATCCTTAAAAAAATGGAATAATTGTGACTTAAAAAAAAAAATAAAAGTGACTAAAAGTAGAGAAAGAGACTCGCTATAACAAGCTCTAAATGTTGAAATAAGCATTGTATATTTTTTAATTTTCCATTAAATAGTAAAAAGTAGAGACTTGAATAAAATTTTAAATTTCAAACATCCGAAATTGTACAATTTAAAATTTATTCTTAAAAATTAAATGTTTTCATTTAAAACTGAATAATTAAAAATTTGAAAATGTACCAAATTGAAATTTCAACACTGAAGCTTTCAAAATTGAACAATTGAAGACATGAGAATGGCAACTCGTTAAAGACCATTTGAAGTTGGCCCCCCAAGTAATAGTTAAAATAACCTAATTTAGGGGCCACATTTAAATGGTCTTTACCGAGGTGTCATTGAAGTACTTAAAATATAATTATAATATATTTTCAAAGTTTCTAAATAACTAAGTCAATAAAATGTTTTCATTTAGAACTGTATAGTTCAAAATTTGAAAAGGTTCCAAGCGAAAAAATTCAACATCGAAACTTTCAAAATTGAACAATTGAAAATTTGAAGTGCTTAAAATATAATTATAATATATTTTCCAAGTTTCTAAATAACTAAGTCAATCAAATGTTTTCATTTAGAACTGAATAATTAAAAATTTGAAAATGTTCCAAGTTGAAAAATTCAACATCGAAGCTTTCAAAATTGAACAACTGAAAATTTGAAGTGCTTAAAATATAATTATAATATATTTTCAAAGTTTCTAAATAACTAAGTCAATCAAATGTTTTCACTTAGAACTGAATATTTAAAAATTTGAAAATGTTCCAAGCGGAAAAATTCAACATCGAAACTTTCAAAACTGAACAATTG
>JBAGKK010018767.1:0-30295 GCA_037177015.1 Euceroptres primus | reverse complement strand
ACTGATTGCTAAAGCAAGAAGTCAGCCATGGTTTAACTAATAATCAATTAAATTTAACTGATTCAGATTTAGGGAGTGGTGTTACATATAAATTGCATGAGATTGCATAAGATTGCAGGGTTTTGCAAAGAAATTGCATAGTAGCGTCTAGAAATTGCATGGTTTTGCATTAAAATTGCATGGGATTGCAAAGAAATTGTAAGGGATAGCACAAGACTGCGAAGTAATAGAAATAGAGATAGAAATAGAAATATTGAGTAGTATTTTACGGAAATTTTAAAGGCTTGGAAAAAATTGAATGGGAATGCATAGAAATTTTATGGGATTGCATGGAATTTTTATGGCCTTGAATAGAAATTGCATGAACTTACAAGCTTGCATGGTATTGCATAGAAATTGCAAAGGTATTTCATAAAAATTGCATAAGATTGCAAGGTTTCGCAAATAAATTGCACAGTATTGTCTAGAAATTGCATGGTGTTGCATATAAATTGCATAGATTGGAAAAGATTGCAAAGTTTTGCAAAGAAATTGCATAGTATTTTCTAGAAATTGCATGGTGTTACATATAAATTGTATAAGCTTGCAAGGTTTTGCAAAGAAATTGCATAGTATCGTTTAGAAATTGCATGATATTGCATAAAAATTGCATAAGATTGCATAGAAATTGTATAGGATAGCACTAGATTGCGTAGAAATAGGAAGATTGAGTGGTATAGCACGGAAATTGCATGAAATTTCAAGCTTGCATGACATTGCATAGAAATTGAAAAGGTATTTCATAGAAATTTGCATGGATTGCATAAGATTGCAAGGTTTTGCAAAGAAATCGCATAGTATCGACTAGAAATTGCATGGTATTGCATGAAAATTGCGTGGGATTACATAGAAATTGTATGAACTTTCAAACTTGCATGGTATTGAATAGAAATTGCAAAGGTATTTCATAAAAATTGCATAAGATTGCAAGATTTTGAAACTAAATTGCATAGTATTGTCTAGAAATTGCATGGTGTTGCATATAAAATGCATGAGATTGCATAAGACTGCAAAGTTTTGCAAAGAAATTGCATGAAAATTGTACGGGATTGAATAGAAATTGTACGAAATTTCAAGCTTGCATGATATTGCATAGAAATTGCAAAGGTATTTCATAAAAATTGCATAATATTGCAAGATTTTTCAACTAAATTGCATAGTATTGTCTAGAAATTGCATGGTGTTGCATATAAATTGCATGAGATTGCATAAGATTGCAAGGTTATGCACAAAAAATGCATAGTATCGTCTAGAAATTGCATGGTATTGCATAAAAATTGCACGGGATTGCATAGAAATTGTATTAATTTTCAACTTTTCAAGGATTGTACGAGACTACATGGAATCGCTAAGCATTGCACAGGATAGCATGGAAGTCGCATGAACTTTCAAGCTTGCATGGTATTGCATAAAAATTACAAAGCATTGTCTAGAAATTGCATGGTACTGCATAGAAATTGCATGAAATTGCAAGAAAATGCATAGTATTATCTAAAAATTGCATGATTTTGCATAACAATTGCGTGGGATTGCTTAGAAATTGCGTGGGATTGCATAAGATTGCAAGCTGTTGCAAAGAAATTGCATAGTATCGTCTAGAAATTCCATGGTATTGCATAAAAATTGCGTGGGATTGCATAGAAATTGTATGAACTTTCAAGCTTGCATGATATTGCATAAAAAGTACATTGTATTGTCTAGAAATTGCATGGTATCGCATAGAAATTACATAAGATTGTAAGGTTTTGCAAATAAATTGCATAGTACTGTCTAGAAATTGCATGGTATTGCATAAAAATTGCGTGGAATTGCTTAGAAATTGCGTGGTGTTGCACAAGATTGCAAGGTTTTGCCAAGAAATTGCATAATATTGTCTAGAAATTGAATGGTATTGCAAAAAAATTAGGGGATTGCATAGAAATTGTATGGGATTGCACGAAACTATACAGAATTGCTAAAAATTGCACGAGATTGAATAGAAATAAGAAGATGAAGTGGTATTGGACGAAAATTGTAAGGGATTGCAAAAAATTGTATGGAAATACATAGAAATTGTATGTAATTGCATAGAAATTGTATAGGATTGCATAGAAATAGCATGAACTTTCAAGCTTGCATGGTGTTTCATAGAAATTGCATAAACTTGCAGAAAATTGCATAAGATTGCATGGGAATTGTATGGTAATGCACGAAATTGCTCGAATTACGAAAAATTTACACGGCTGCATGAAATTATATAGAAATTGTATGGGGTTACAAGAGATTGCATGAAATTGCCTAAGATTGCATAGAAAGTCTATGATATTGCACAAGATTTCAAGGTATTGTACAGAAATTGCATGTTATTGCATAGAAATTGAATGGTATTCCATATAAATTGCATGGGATTGCAAGATGGCTCACGATTGCATAAGATTAGAAGGGACTGCATAGAAATTGTATGGGATTGTACACTGCATAGAATTGCCAAACATTGCATAGAAATTGCATGGTATTGCATAGATATTGTATAGAATTGCACGACACTGCATGGAATTGCAAAAAATTGCATGGGATTGCATAGAAATTGGAAGATTGAGTGGTATTACACGGAAAGTGCAAGGTAATGCATAGAAATCGTATGAGTTTGCATAGAAATTGCATGGGATTGCAAGATTTAATAGGATTGCAAGATTTAATGGTATTGCATAGAAATTGTATGGGATTGCACAACACTGCATGGAATTGCCAAAAATTGGATAAAAAATGCATGGGATTGCATAGAAATTGCACAACACTGCATGGAATTGCGAAACATTGCATAGGCTTGCAAAAAATTGAAAGATTGAGTGGTAATGCATGGAAAATGCACGATAATGCAATAGAAACTGTATGAGATTGCATGAGATTGCAAGATTGAATGATATTGAATATAAATTGCATGAAGTTGTAGAAAATTAGTTATTATTCCATAAGATTGCATATGATTGCATAGAAAATGTATGGAATTACACGATATTGCATGGAATTGCATATAAATAGTAAGGTATTGCACAATATTGCAAAATATTACA
The DNA here is from genome assembly GCA_037177015.1 of Euceroptres primus. Taxonomy (NCBI): domain Eukaryota; kingdom Metazoa; phylum Arthropoda; class Insecta; order Hymenoptera; family Figitidae; genus Euceroptres; species Euceroptres primus. Next base: position 27,203 of record JBAGKK010018767.1, on the reverse strand, counting down.
CAGAAATTGCATAGAAATTATACGAGATTGCAATATGACACGGAATTACATATGATTGCATGGGATTGCATATTAATTGTATTGGATTGCACAACACTGTATGTAATTGCCAAATATTGCATGGAAATTACATGGGATATCAAGATTGCATGGTAATGCATAAGATTGCATAGAAGTTGTATCGAATTGCACGGCATTGCATGGAATTACACAAATGTGTACCAGATTGCATAGAAATTGTATGCAAAGCAATTTAATGGTATTGCATAGAAATGACATGGAATTACATAGAAATTGCCAAACATTGCATGGGATTGCATAGAAATTGGAAGATTGAGTGGCAATGCATGAAAACTGCAAGAGATTTTTAAAAAAGTGTATGGGAATGCATAGAAGTTTTATCCGAACGCATAGAAATGGCATCTAAATTGCATAGGATGACATCTAAATTGTATGGGATTGCACAGAAATTACATGGTGTTGTACAGGAACTGCATGGAATTGCAGAAAATAGGAAGGTTTTGCATAGGATTACATAGAAAGTGTAAAAGATTGCACGGGATCGCAGAGAAAATATGTGGGATTGCACAACATTTCAAGACAATGTACAGAAAATGCAAGGGATTGTACGATACTGCATGGAGTTGCAAAATATTGCAAAGAAATTCCATGGGATTGTCATATTGCATAGTATTAAAAAATATTCCATAGAAATAGTATAGTATTGATCGACATTGCATGAAATTACAAAAAATTGCACGGGATTGTATAGAGATTGCAAGGTATTGCATAGAAATTTAATGGTATTGCATAAAAATTGCATTGAATCTGATGAAATTGCGCAGAAATATTGCGGGATTCCACAAGACTGTAAGGTATTGCACAGAAATTGTACGGTATTGCATAGAAATTGCATGGGAATACAAAAAATTGCATGGGTATGCATAGAAATTGTATGGGATTGCATATAAATAGTATAGAATTGCATAGAAATTGCATGCTATTGTACGGAAACTGTACGAATTTGCAGGAAATTGCATAAAATTTACATAGGATTGCATAAAATTTGCATGGAATTGCATAAGATTTACACGGGATTGCATAGAAGTTGAAAGACGGCACCGGCATAAGATTGCATAGAAATTGTATGGGAATGCACGAGGTTGCATAGAAATTATACAAAATTGCACAAGATTGCATGGAACTACAAAAAAATGCATGAGATTCCACAAAATTGCTTCCAGAATCTAAAAGTTAAACAAAAAAATTGTTTCCACTTACTTGTTTTCTTTTTGATCGCCATTGCTGGACTGCGAAGCCTGGGCTGCTTTTTTTGAATAAGGATGTGGATGCACATTGTTGTTGTTGTTGTGCATGTGAACTTTGTTGGCGTTGCTGTCGGTGGGCGAGCTTGGCGAGATTTTACTCGCCAGAGTATTCAGGGACTGTAGCATTGTCATCGGACTTCTCCTGGCAACCGACTCCCGGTGCCCGTTGTCCTGATTATCCTTCGTGGCAGACAGGGTTGCTATTGCAATTTGAAGGCCTTGACCTTCAAATTTTGTTTTTCCCACTCACGAAAACTCGCGCACTAACTCTTTAACGAACCAATAAACGCGACACTTAAAACACTCACTCGACCTCGTTGATCCTAAAAACCTCTCTACTTCCTCGTTTCACTGAATTGGCTCGGCTCGATTACTGAAATCATAAAAAAAAACTCTCATTTTTATTCCTCCAGGGAAACTAGATACGGTTTTTAATCGGACGCTTGAGATCGATAAGTATATAGAGCAATAGCTTGGTCTCTTATTTCCACAATTAATAACAGTACATAACTGAGGGTTTAATTATAAAATTAATTTTAACTTTATATTTAATTTATTTAAACGACCCTTTGCTTGAAAACCGATTTTGTAAGAAAAAGAGAGCTAAAAGTTCGGAAAGCAACCACCAGGAGCTGAGTTCGACATTTCTCACAAGCGGTGACTCGCAAACCGAAAAATACCCGAAATCGTTATTTCCATTTGATACAAACATTATCTCATTAAGAGCATGGAAAGTAGCGAAAGAATAACAATTTACAGTTTAATTATTTAACTATGAAATAATTAATTACCAATTAAAAAATAATTGACTAAAAAGAAACTGTTTCAATTAAAGTTTATAAATAGAATCAAAATTTATTTATTAGTTGCAATTTTAATAATCTAAAGGACCGGAGGATTGTCGAAAACTAGTCGTCGCCGAAAATTAATGCCACTTAGCGAGGGGGCATCTCGAATAATAAACCTTATTTAGTACCACGACCCTGTTCTCGCTTCTCCACCCTAGTTACACGTAATACATAATAAACCCGAACTGTCCCTAGGCATCTGTCTTCCTCCCCCTCCCCCGATTCCACCCTAAGTCACTTTGTTACTTTACGAGCAGTTGCTTTTTCTTGTGCTACTCTTAAAGTTGACTAGAAAGCTCAGAAGCGTACGTGCGTAGTTTCTCGCGAGTGACAACAACTTTACAAAGAGTCAATTAAAAGTTTAAGTTTAATTAGAAACTTAGCGTATGCTGCTATAGGAGCGTTAAAGAACAGTGAACGAAAAACGATCGAAAGAGAGAGAACGTGGGAGGGAGGGAAGAAGAAAGGGAAGATATTAAAAGGAAAGGAAGAAAAAAAGGGAGAAGAAGGAAGAAAAAGAAAGGAAGAGAAAGGAAGAGAAGGAAGCAGAGCAATAAATAAAAACAGGCGAGAAAATAAAAACAAAAGAGAGAATAAGAAAGATAAAAGGAAGGAAGGAAAAGGAAGGAAAAGAAAGGAAAAGGAAGGAAAGGGAGGGAAAAGAAAGGAAAAGCAAGGGAAAGGAATGAAAAGGAAGAAAAAGAAAGGATGGAAATATGATAGATAAACAAAGAAAAAGAGAAGGGCAAAGATGGTAAAAAAACAAAGAAAAGAAGAGAAGGGAAAAAGGGATGGATGAAGGAAGATTTAGAAGGTAAGAAAAATAAAGAGAGATAAAGGAAGCAAGAGAGATGTAGGATAAGGAAAGGAAAAGGAAGAAAAAGGAACGATAGAAAGGAAAGGAAAAAAAGGGCTAAGATAAAGGAAGGAGGACAAAAAATGGTTGACAAACAAAGAGAAGAAGAGAAGGGGAAACAGGGGTGGGTAAAGGAAGATACAGAAGGTAAGAAAAATAAAGAGATATCAAGGAAGAAAGAGGGATGGAGGATAAAGAAAGGAAAAAGAAGAAAAAGGAACGATAAAAAGGAAAGGAAAGAAAGGGGTGACATAAAGGAAGGAAAATAAAAGATGGTAGGCAAACAAAGAAAAGAAGAGAAGGAAAAAAACTGGTGGGTAAAAAAACATACAGAAGGTAAGGAAAATAAAAAGATATAAAGCAAGAAAGAGGGATGGAGGATAAAGAAAGGAAAAAGACGAAAAAGGAACGGTGGAAAGGAAAGGAAGGGTGTAAGATAAAAGAAGGAGGACAAAAGATGGAAGACAAAGAAAAGAAGAGAAGGGGAAATGGGGGTGAATAAGGGAAGATACAAAAGTAAGAAAAATAAAAAGAGAGATAAAGGAAGAAAGAGGAGAGGATGATAAAGAAAGGAAAAGGAAGAAAAAGGACCGATGGAAAGGAGGGGAAAGAAAGGGGTAAGATAAAGGAAGGAGGACGAAATATGGTAGACAAGCAAAGAAAAGAAGAGAAGGGAAAAAAGGGGTGGATAAAAAAGATACAGAAGGTAAGGAAAATAAGAAGATATAAAGGAAGAAAGAGGGATGGAGGATAAAGAAAGGAAAAAGAAGAAAAAGGAACGATGGAAAGAAAGGGAAGGAAAGGAAAGGAAGGAGGTAAGATAAAGGAAGGAGGACAAAAGATGGTAGACAAACGAAGAACAAAAAAGAAGGGAAAAAAGGTGTGGATAAAGGAATATATAGAAGGTATGAAGAAGAAAAAAGACAAAGGAAACAAGAGGGTGGAGGATAAAGGAAGAAAAATAAAAGAAGAATTACAAAAACGAGAAAACTGCAAGAAAGGGAAGATGCAAAAAGGAAGAAAAGTAAAAAGGGGAAGATAAAAACCAGGGGATGGAAAATACAAACCAAAATCGACGAAGGAAAAGAATTTTCAAGAAACAAAATAAAAGAATTATCAAGAAACAGGAGAAAAGAAAAACCGTCAAAGGAAAAAATAACATTAAAGCAAGGGATGTACAATAAGAAAAATAGAGATCAAAACTGAGGCAGGAGGAAAATAAAGCAGAACAAAGGAAAAAAGGGAAAGAGGAATAAACAAAAAAAAAAAAAGAAATGTCAGTGCAGAGGTTTCCCCACTAAAAGTTTCCGGTTCGGGGAACCATTTGTTCCTTAGGCCTCTCGACAAGAACTCGACTTGAAGCGACTCAAGTGGTACTAGGAGAAATCCAAGAGCGTTTGCCTCGCACCGTTTTCACTGGAGAGGGTTCTCCAGATCTTATTCCATCCTAGAAGCTCGAATTTACTCCCAAAAAAAAAGGAGACAAAAATGTATCCAAAAAAAAAATTCGTTCTATACCCAACCATACATTCCTTTAATTTTTTAGCTTAAAAAACGAGGAGACTGAAAGGCACTAAAAGTACTAAAAATGATCACTAGGCGACGCTCCTGTCGGTTTTTCTTGCAGGTAGTGTATCTCGGTCTTAGATTTTAACACTTTCGTGATAAACGTATCTAGTCTTTGAATAATCCCACTCGTATTTAGACTATTTAATTAGTATTTAGATAGATATTTGTCTTTCAGAAGATTTAAGAAAAAGGAGGAGGAATAAAGAGAATATGAAAAAAATAGATAAAAAGAGGAGAGATGAAGGGAAGTAGAGGGAAGTAGAAAAATATAAAAAGTAAGGAAAAACAAATAACAATAACGTAAAAAAGAGTAGAGTAAAGAAAAAATAAGGAAGAACCGAGAGACAAAAGAACAAAAAAAAAGGTCTTTTTTCGTACCTCACACATCTTTCACATTAAAAAAAATTTTCTCACCTCTTCAAAGCTCAGCCACTTGAGGCGCTCAAAGTGTCAAATTAAAAACTCGAGCGTCGTTGAACAATTCAACGATTGCAATTAAGATGGCTGTGGTCCTTTTCCTTCTCCTCCACCACTTTCCTCTCCTCCGCCACCTCTTAGCCAATGTTTGAGCGCCACTTTTTTACGACTTTTTCCACTTTTTGGAAGACGTTCTCAGCGGCGTTGCACTACAGGAAGTAAGAACGTGATCCGATTCGATCGAGGAACGGAAACGATCTCGCCCAGGTTACCTGAACTCGAAGACTGAACACTGAGTCTCGCACGACCATCCTGCCTCTCCGTAAATGTTATCAGGAACTCCCCACTTTTTCCTGATCTTTTCTGTATCGCTTATCAGCACTGATTTTATCACTCCGAGAATCAAGCACTCTAGGAAAATCTGTCTGTTTTAAAAATTGTTTTTTTCAGTAGGACGTTACTTTGAAAATTGTCCCTGACTGATGATCTTTCACTTCCTACTTGACGGTGTCATTATTCAAAACCACGATATCTGCAATGAGAAAAAAATTATTATTATTTTTATATCTGGAAAAATATTGATATTAGAGAAAAAAGTTCTGTGCGAAATATGTAGGTATTGATCTATCGTGTCTTTTGTCTTTAACACATATTTTTTGTAGAAGCAATAATTTCCGAGCAAAATGAGAGAAGCAAAATTGCAGAATTTAAATTTTTTCAGTTTTCTCGAAAACTATCACTTCTACAGAAAAAAATGTAAGTGTATAAAAGGTACCTTTTTTTAAGAGTTACCACTTTCGTTTGAATTTTTTAAATCTAAATTCAATATTTGTCAAGATTTCTGCAAAGTAACTACAATCGGAGGTGAGAGCTATTAAAATGTACATCCAGTTTATTTAACTAGCGATGTAATAATAATGAAACATTTTTAATTTAAATAAAAACTCGGATACAACCGAGTGAAAGATAAATTGATTTAAGATCATAATCAATATGTTCCCAAAAGCACATCATCGTTCTTAATAATAATATTATTATTATTAAAAATATTATGAAATATTATTAAATATCAAATATTAAATTAAATATTATTAAACACTACATATTAAATTAAATATTATTAAATAATAAATATTAATTTAAATATTATTAAAAACTAAATATTAAATTAAATTACTAAATATTAAATTAAATATTATAAAATATTAAATATTAAATTAAATATTATTAAATATATTATTATCTTTAAAATAATAATATTATTATTAATGTAATAATAATATTCAATAATAATACTTTTATAAAGATAAAAACATTTCTTTTAATTTTTACACAGATAAAAGAAATTCCACAATTTCAACATTTGGACAAACAATCATTAAATATTAAAATGACAAAAATATGAATACTAATAATAAAAACATTTCCTTTAATTATGTAAACATTTTGACAAACAATGGACAATATTAAAATTTCAAAATTATACAAATTCCTTTTTTTATTGTTTTGGAAAATTTTTAATGACAGTTGCAAGCTTATTCTACGTTCCTGAGATTAAAGACACCACATAGTGACTTATGAGCAGCTTGACTCGTCATTTGAAGTACAGAAAAAATTCGACGTGGAAATTCCATAGATCAGAGATTAGACAAAAGCATTTTGTCTTTATCTTTAATTGCTTACTAAAGATTATACTAATGTTTTGATCTCAAGTGATAAAACAAAAGTATTTAAAACTAAAAGAAAAATTGAATAAGATATAACTTATTTTTAACAAAAACTTCAGGGATTAAAAATTTTAATATTCTTAGATAAAATCAAAACTAATAAATTTATGTCAAATAAGATCTAATTAAAATTAAAATATACTTAAATTAATTAAAATTAAAATATACCTAAAATAATTTTAAAAAATATACCTAAAATAATTAAAATTTAAATATACCTAAAATAATTAAAATTAAAATATACTTAAAATTTAAATATACTTAAATTAATTAAAATTTAAATATACTTAAATTAATTAAAATTAAAATGTACTTAAATTAATTAAAATTAAAATATGCTTAAAATAATTAAAATTAAATACACCTAAAATAATTAAAATTAAAATATACTTAAAATGATTAAAATTAAAATATACTTAAAATAATTAAAATTAAAATATACTTAAATTAATTTTAATTAAAATATACTTAAATGGAACAAAATTATTTAATTAATTAAATAAATTAAATAAATAGATATTGCCTTAGAAATTTGTAATCAGCGAACTAGAGATTCTCTTGTAATTTTGGCGGGTAAAAAGGGGGTGGGGAGAGGGGGGAGTACTCGACCCAGGGAGAAGTCTCTCCTTACTCAGCATATCTTGAGTCTTAAATGACTGTTTAGTTTTCAAGAGAAACAAGAGAAATAATAGAGCATGTAGAGGATTGTATCATCATTGCATGGTTAAGAACCCACTTGTTTGCAAGGCTAGGAACAACCGTTCGCAGCCTCGACAATGCATTGTTCGATGGGTTCTATTTAGCTGGCTGGCAATATTTACTCGTCCTAACTCAACATTACTCCTTTAAAGCCTCACGTCACTTGAAACAAGAGAGACTTTTATTTTTAGAAAATTTGAAATTAAAACAAAATCTAAAATAAGAAGTTTCTAAATTTAAAACATTAAAATACTATACAGCTCAAGCTGAAAATATCTAAAACTAGACTTTAGATTTTCAATATTATGAATTAAAAATAGATTTTCAATATTATGAACTAAAAACTCGAGTCTTCAAAGATAAAGATTATTTTTCATTTGGCACCCCTTTAAATTCTGATATTAAAGTTGACACCTATTTAATTATGGAATTAGAGATTAGAATTAGAATTAATTATGGAATTTAGAATGTGAAAACAGTTCAATTTTAAAAATTTTGGAACCTCTTCATATTTGGAACCACTTAAAATGTGGGAGCCTTAAAAATGTTTTAAATTTGGAACCCCTTCATTATTGTTTCTGCAAAATAGTTCTGTCAAATATAGAACCTATTTAAATTTGGAACCTGGGCAGATTTTGACACTATCGCATTTCCAAACCCCTTTACATTTGGAACCTCTTTAACGATGAAAACTTAAAAATTTGGAACCTCTTCAATTTTGGTTCTTTAATTTGGATTAGTTCTTTAAATTTGGAAACTATTTAGATTCTTACACGATCGCATTTCCTCTTTACATTTGAAAGCTCTTTAACTATGGAAATTTAAAAATTTGGAACCCCTTCAATCTTGGTTCTTTAAGTTGAATTAGTTCTTTAAATTTGGAACCTATTTAGATATTGACACCATCGCATTCCCAAACCCCTTTACATTTGGAACCTCTTTAACTATGAAAACTTAAAAATTTGGAACCTCTTCAATTTTGGTTCTTTAATTTGGATTAGTTCTTTAAATTTGGAAACTATTTAGATTCTTACACGATCGCATTTCCAAACCCCTTTACATTTGGAACCTCTGTAACTATGGAAACTTAAAAATTTGTAACCTCTTCAATTTGGATTCTTTAATTTGGATTAGTTCTTTAAATTTGGAAACTATTTAGATTCTTACACGATCGCATTTCCCCTTTACATTTGGAACCTCTTTAACTATGGAAATTTAAAAATTTGGAACCCCTTCAATCTTGGTTATTTAAGTTGGATTAGTTCTTTAAATTTGGAACCTATTTAGATATTGACACTATCGCATTTCCAAACCCCTTTACATTTGGAACCTCTTTAACTATGGAAACTTAAAAATTTGGAACCCCTTAAATCTTGGTTCCGCCAAATTTAGAACTTATTTAAATTTGGAACACACTTGGATTTTGAAACTTGCATTTCAAACCCCTTCGAATTTGGAACTTCTTTAACTCTGGAAAATCAAAAATTTGGTACCCCTTCAAATGAGTTCTGTTAAATATAGAACCTATTTAAATTTTTAACCCGTTTAGATTTTGACACTCGCAACTCAAATCCCTTCGAATTTCGAATTTGGAACCTCTTTAAGTATGGAAACTTAAAAAATTTGAAAGATTGGCAAATGGGAAACTTTATTAAATCTGGAACCCTTTCGAGTTTGGTGCTATTAAATGAAGAACCTATTTTAATTCAGAACACCTACATTTCTGGTGCTGACAAACATAAGAACCTCTTTAAACTGAGAATCCTTAAAATTCGAAGGCTTAAAATTTGATATTTATACTTCTTTAAATTTAGACCCCTTGAAAATTTGGAGTTAGTAAAATATAAAACCTCCTGTAATCTTCAAAAATCTGTAGCATTTTTTATTAAGCGATTATATTCAAAAGCTTTTATTTTTTTTAAAGTTTTAAAATTTTTAAACCTTTGGTCTTAAAAACTGAAAGCTTCAGAGTAAATAAAAATGTAACTTGTAAACCATAACGAATTTTAATCTTCAAGAAATAGAAGCCTTCAAATTTAAAAAAGTACAGATGAGAAATTCTGCTTTAAGTTTTTAGAATTTGAAAACAGTTCAATTTGAAAAATTTTGGAACCCCTCCATATTTGGAAACACTTAAAATTTGGGAGCCTTAAAAATGTTTTAAATTTGGAACTCCTTCATGATTGGTTCTGTAAAATGGTTCTCTCAAATAAAGAACCTATTCAAATTTGGAACCTATTTGAATTTGGAGCCTATTTAAATTTGGAACCTACTTTGATTTTGACACTATCGTGTCAAAATTTACATTTGGAACCTTCTTAACTATGAAAACGTAAAAATTTGGAACCCTTTTTTACATTTGAAACCTTCTTAACTATGGAAACTTAAAAATTTGGAACCCCTTCAATCTTGGTTCTGTCAAATTTAGAACCTATTTCAATTTCGAGCCCATTGAGATTTTGAAACTCGCATTTCAAATCCCTTCGAATTTGGAACTTCTTCAATTATGGAAAATAAAAAATTTAGAACTCCTTCAAGTGAGTTCTGTCAAATAAAGAACCTATTAAATTTTTAACCCATTTAGATTTTAACACTCGCATGTCAAACCCCTTTGATTTTGGACCCTCTTTATGTATAGAAACTTAAAAAAATCGAAAGAGTGGCAAATGGGAAACTTTATTAAATGTGGAACCTCTTCGGGTTTGGTATTGTCAAATGAAGAACATATTTCAATTTGGAACCCGGGTGCTGCCAAATTCAGAAACTCTTTAAACTGAGAACCCTTAAAATTCGAAAACCAAGGTTTCGGTTGTTTTGATTTTTTTACTTCCTTAAATTCAGACCCCCTAACAATTTGGAATGTGTAAAGTATAGAACCTTTTGTAATCTTGAAAAATCTCTAGAATTTTTCATTTTGAAAAATCTCTAGAATTTTTCATCTTGAAAAATCTCTAGAATTTTTCATCTTGAAAAATCTCTAGACTATTTTATTAAGCAATTACATTTAAAAGCTTTTATTGTTTTTACGTTTAAAAACTTTCAAAATTTTGGTCTTAAAAATTGAAAGCTTCAGAATAAATCAAAATTAACTTGTAAACCATAACAAATTTTAATCTTCAAGAAATAGAAGCCTTCAGATTTGAAAAAGTGCAAATTAGAAATTCTGCTTCAAAAATTTAAAGCACTTAATATCTTTTTGTCCTGGTTTTAAATTATGAAGTAAAGATAATTAAAAGCTCTAAATTGTGTTCCTCAATCTTGTCAAGTGCAAAACTTTCGAAACTTATGAAACAATGGTGTCAGGCACTGGAGCCAGTTTAGTCAAGTTTCCACTTTGACGAGACATTTTCTCGAAATTTCCCTGCACTTGGTTAGTAATTAGTCTCCGTCTCAAACCCCGGCTGTCATAATTCGTCCAAAATGTGGGTACCTCATTGTGTCGCTAGCTGCATCAGCGCCACCTGGTGACCATTTCTTAACACTGAGAACCCTTCAAGATTAACAAACTTCTAGACAATTGCAAGAAAATCTTCTTTTCAATTTTATAATTAAAGAAAAACTTATTTTATAATTACAGAAACTTTTATAATTTTATAAAACTAATTTCATCTCTTTAGAAAATTAATTTTCTTAAATCCAGAAATTCAAATTTTAAAGGAAACACACTTTTAAAAAAACTGAAAATTAATTTTTTTAAGTTTAATAATTCAAAGAGTCTTTTCAATAGAAGCCTAAGAAATGTAAAAGCATTCAAAATTGGAGAGGCCCCTAATTTTAAAGGTGTTTCAAATTTAAAGAGTCGAAAAATTAAAAGGGTTCCAAAAATTAAAGAGGCATCATAATTTTCATTTTGTTCTAATTTTTTAAACTTCATTGTTACAAAATTATTATTTTTCTATTATGTGTCCTAGTTCAAGAAATTATTTTTGAAATGGAACGCTTAGGGACAAAAATTTGTGTCAAAAGATAAAACTCGAAATCAAAGGTAAATGTTATTATCAATGTTGATACTGAAAGCTCAGTGTGTGTTTTATCAAAGAGTTTACCTTGAAAGATTACCTTTTGTGCCCCTCCAGCAATTATTGAGGCCTTTTTAAGGTTCAGTCGAGAAGCTCCTGGCTACTTATCAAGCAAAGAGGTTCTAGATAAGATTCTCAAGAGACGCTCTAAATAGTACAAGTAGATGAAAAAGAGGTGGAAAATTACGATATTATTACTTCATAATCCCATAAAAAATATCTTTAAAAACATTGCGGTTTTTACTAAAATTAAAAACATTAAATTAGTTTTTGAATGTTAGATCTTTAAAGTTTTGAAATATAAAAGGTTCCACTTTTAAAAACATAAAAAGCTTCAGCCGTTGACACTAATTTTACAAATTTTCCAGTCTTAAAAATCAGGGATGCTTTTAAACTTGGAACCCCTGTAATTTTTGAACTTGGAACACCTGTAATTTTCGAACTTGGAACTCCTGCAATTTTCGAACTGGGAACCCCTTTAATTTTCGAAAATAGAACCCCTTTCAATTTCGGAACAATAAAATTTGGAACTTTTGTAATTTTTTAAATCCCATCAAGTTAGAGTCTGTCAAATACTTAAAATTTTGAACCCCTTTTTTCAATTGGGAACCCTATTAAAGTGCGACTTCTTCTAAAGACAAGAAATTAAAAAAAAAATAAATGTAGAAATATTTTATATACAGTTAATTATAAAATTACTGTTCGATTTATCTCCAAGGAATATAAAAGCTGGAAATAATTTTTTCACAATGAACAGAAAAAAACTTGATTAAAATTCAAAAAAAAATCTTTAATTTGTTTTGAATCACCCAGACCTTTATTTTTTTTCATAAAATTTTCCAATTAAACCTCAATAAGCTAAAAATAAATTAGCAATCCTCTGCAAATATTTAAACCAGACAAATTATTTTCGTTTTAATAAATTTCAGCGGTGACTCAATTCAACTAATTACGTAAAATATCGTTCACTTTTGATAATATAAATCAACACTGGATGCCTGATGAGTTTCTGTTTCGCAATCCATAAAAAAATTCGTAAAAAAAATTTCGTAAAAAAGAATTCGTAAAAAAAAATCCGTAAAAGCCGACATTTTGCCACGGATTTGCAATCACGGTTTTTCATTTTATTCCCGAAAAACATTGACATTTTATTTGCTGTATTTAGAAACTTTGTTTTAGCTTTGGCCTCGGCTTCACGTTGTAAATAATAAATATTGCAAACCGCAACTGTGGCGGCTGTTCCGAGAGTGTTGGAGGGGGGGGGGAGGCAAGTGTCAATATTTTGCAACGAGACCATTTTGGGAGGCATGTTATTTTCATTGATGTGTTAAAAATGTCATTTAGATTGGCTGAAAGTAAAAAAGATTAATTATTTAAAAATCAGACCATTAAAAAATTTCTGTTGGTAGAATCACTTTACATATTGCTTTCAAATTTAGAACCTCTAAAATAAAGAATAAAAACCTCTCAAAACGTAGAACCTCTTCAACTCAATAACCCCTCGAAACGCGAGTCGTATAAAAAATGAATAATTCTTAAGCATGGAGCCTCGCTAAGCTAATAACCTCTTTAAGTGTAGAACCTCACCAAGCTTAGAACCTCTTCTAGTTTAGAACACATCCAAGCCCAGACCATCTTCAAGCTTAAAACCTAGCTAAGCTCAGAACTCCTTCAAGTTTAGAGCATATATAAACTTAGAACCTATTCAAGTTTAGAACCCATATAAGCTTAGAACCCCTTCAAGTTTAGCACAAATCCAAGATCAGAACATCTTCAAGTTTATAACATATCCAAGTTCAGAACCTCTTTAAGTTTAAACCGATCTAAGCTTAGAACCTTGCCAAATTTATAATTTCTTAAACTTAGAACCTTTGCAAGATTATGTTTAAGTATATTTTCAAGTTTCATTGGAACCTTCTTAAGACCAGAATCCTTTCAAGTTCAATAAATCTTTCAGTTCTGAACCCTTTAAAGTTTAGTAAATCTTAATAGTGGAACCCATTTAAGAAAAGAACCCCTTCAAAATCAATAAAGAATAAATATTTCGCACATTAGTTTCAGAACCCTGTGAAGTTTAGAACCTCGTCAAGTTTATAATTTCTTAAACTTAGAACCTTTTCAAGTCTATTGCCAAGCATATTTTTAAGTTTTCTCGATACCTTATTAAGTCCAGAACCCCTTAAAGCTTAATAAATCTGAAACTTAGAGCCTCTTTAAGTTCATAATCCCTTAGAGTTTAATAAATCTTAATAGTGCGACTAATTTAAGATAAAACCCCTTCCAAATTAATAAAGGATAAATATTGCGAATATTACTTTCAGAACCGTTTTAAGTTAAAATCGATCTAATCTATGAACCTCGTTAAGGTTATAATCTTTTGAACTTCGAACCTTTTAAAGTTTATTTTGAAGTATATTTTCAAGTTTTCTTGGAACCTTTTTAAGTCCAGAATACCTTCAAGTTCAACAAATCTCAAACTTGGAACCTCTTTAAGTTCTAAACCCCTTAAGGTTTAGTAAATCTTAATAGTGGAACCCATTTAAAATAAGAACCCCTTCAAAATCAATAAAGGATCAATATTTCGCATATTAGTTTCAAAACCTTGTCAAGTTTAGAACCTGGTCAAGTTTATAATCTCTTAAACTCAGAACCTTTTCAAGCCTATTTCTAAGTATATTTTCAAGTTTCCTTGGAACCTTTTTAAGTCCAGAACCCCTTAAAGTTTAACAAATCTCAAATTTGGAACCTCTTTGAGTTCATAATTCCTTAAAGTTTAATAAATCTTAACAGTGGAACGCACTTAAGATAAAAAAAAACCTTCAAAATTAATACAGGATAAACATTGCGCATATTACTTTCAGAACTTCTTTAAGTTAAAATCTATCTAATCTATGAATCCCGTTAAGTTTATCATCTCTTGAACTTCGAACCTTTTTAAATTTATTTTTCAGTATATTTTTAAGTTTTCTTGAAACCTTTTTTTGTCCAGAATCCTTTCAAGTTCAAAAAATCTCAAACTTGGAACCTCTTTAAATTCGGAACCCCTTAAAGTTTAATATATCCTAATAGTGGAACCCATTTAAGATAATCCATTCAAAATCAATAAAGGATGCATATTTCGCACATTAGTTTCAGAACCTTGTCAAGTTCAGAACCTCGTCAAGTTTATAATCTCTTAAACTCAAAACCTTTTCAAGTTTATTTCTAAGCAGATTTTCAAGTTTTCTTGGAATCTTAAGTCCAGAACACTTTTTAGATTAAGCACCCTTTAAAACTTGACAAATTTTAAACATTGCATGTATTAAGTCCCAGAACCTCTTCAAGGTTAGAACCCCTTGAAAATTGGAACCCCTTTCGATTTGAATTTATTTTTTGATAACATCTATTTTTAAAGATCTGTAATTAATGTACATTTTCGATGAAACATCTTCTAACTATTTTAGGAGACTTTTAGCGACCTGAAGTTGTCCTGATCTATAAATTTATTTCCCTCCCTGGCTGAAAACGTTGAAAAGCGTCTTTAGCTCTCAAAATAAAATATGTAAGGTGTGCAAGTACGAGCGAGATAGTAACTTAAGCTCGTTCCCCTTTGCAGTGTAAAGTTCAAGGACTTAAGTACTTCGTATTTCACTTTAGCGTCTGCTCTTCGCGCGAACGCCTTCCCGATTTCGATGGGCGTCCTGGGGCGTCCCCAGGCGTCGCTAACTTTTTAACGAAGCTTTCCACGACGCCTCCCTCGCATCATTACATTTTCTCCAGCTTTTAGCAGAACCTAAGAATTTACCAGCGATGCTGGAATCACGGAAACGAGGACTTAATTCCGATTCCATTAAAATTAAATTTATTCCTTAATTGTCTCTTTATGCTGACTCCAGAATCGAATTAAAAATTCAAATGTCCATAATTTTGTTTGTATTCTCATTTTCGATTGGTGGAAAACTAGTGGGGAATGTTTCAACTTAATGTTTCAAATTAAAAAGGATTCCTTTGAAAGTGTCTCTTTCAAGGGGTTCCTAATTTGAGAAATTCTAATATTTAAATGGGTTCTGAATTGCAAGGAGTTTCGAGGGAGTTCCAAATTTGAAACCTTTTTTGAGGTTCTGAATTTGCAAGCGTCCCAGATTTGAAAACATTGTGTTTGAAAGATTTCAGAAATTGAAGGAGTTTTTAAATTAAAACTGTCTTAATTTGGACAGTGTCCCAAACACGTCAAAATTTAAAAAGCACTCGAAGCTCAAAAACTCCTATTTAGAAATACATCAATTTTTATATCCATCTTTGATCGACCTAAATTAATGGCACATGCTAATATTGTCGGTGTTAATACAAACTATAGCTGCTGGCAAATGTGTACTAATTAGAATTCGTAGATTCCATACTAATTATGGAAAGCAGTTGGAATATTAATCATGAAATCGAGCGATTCTCATATTTCCCGAGTGTTTGCACTCGGGAAATATTTCCCGAGCCATTTGCACTCATTAAATAACAATAATGATGTCTTTGATGATTTTCTAATTAAATTAAAAAAACAATATTAAGATCAACATTGAAATTAGATTTGGGTGGGGCTGTTCGAACACTGAAACCTAAGTTTAAAAATATTCTTTCAATAAGACGAGGTCATTAAAGAAATTAATCTCTTTTGGTAAAAAGGTTTAGCAGATGATCTACTTTACCGACTGCTGGCAAGGAGTTTCAACTACATCTACGAAAAATTGTTAACTTCTTTAAAAGTGAAGTATTTAAAATAAAGTGTTGAAAAAATTTTGAATGCCAGCAGATTTTGAAGGATTATTTATGTAGACAGGGCTTTTTGATCCACGTTAGTAAAAATGAGTAGAGTTAAATGGTGGGGGTAAAGTAGGCGAAATTTTGTCAACAGCGGAATAAAGGAGGATGAGTTGCGCCAGGAGCAGAAATAGTAGGCGGAGTTGCGCCAGGAGTGAGAAAAGTGGGCGAAGTTGCGAAACAGAATGTAAATAATATGCACAGTTGCATTAGGAGTAGGCATAGTAGGCAGAATTTCATCAGAAGTAGGGATAGTGAGCGGAGGTTCATCAAGAGTAGGGCTAGTAGACAGAGTTGCGTCGGTAATAGGGAAAGAAGGCGGAATTGTGCCAGAAATAAGGCAAAAGTGCGAAGAGTTTCTCCAGGACTAGGGAAAGTAAGTGGAGTTGCATCACAAGTAGGGATAAAGTGGATAGAGTTGCACCAGGAACTGAAAAAGTGGGCGGAGTTGCGCCAGGACTGGGAATACTAGGCGGAGTTACGTCAGAAATGGGGATAAAGTGGGCAATTGCGCCAGGAGTAGTGATACTAGACGGAGATGCACCAAAAATGGGAATAAAGTGAGCAAAGTTGCACCAGGAGTTTCCAGGAGTAGAAATGGTAGACGCAATTGCATCAGGGCAAAGATAAAGTAAATCGTGTAGGGAGTAGGGATAGTAGGCGCAGTAGCGCCAGCAGTTAAGATAAAGTAGTTGGTGTTGAGTCAAGAGTAGGGATAGTAGGCGAAGTTGCGCTTGAAATGGGCTTAAAGATGGCAGAGTTGCGCTTGAAATGGGGATAAAGTAGGCGGAGTTGCGCCAGGAATGGGGCGAAAGTGGGCAGAGTTGCTCCAAAAGAAGGGATAGTAAGCGGAGATGCATTAGGAGTAGGGATAGAGTAGACGGAGTTGCGCCAGGAGTGAGAAAAGTGGGCTAAGTTGCGAAACAGAATGGGAATAATATGCGCAGTTGCACCAAGAGTAGAAATAGTAGGCAGAATTTTATCAGGAGTAGGGGTAGTAAGCAGAGTTTCATTAAGAGTAGGGATAGTAAGCGGAGTTTCATCAAGAGTAGGGATAGTAGGCAGAGGTGCGTCAGTAAGAGGGGAAGAAGGGGGAGTTGCGCCAGGAATGGGGATAAAGTGGGCAATCGCGCCAGGAGTAGGGATAGTAGACGGAGTTACACCAAAAATAGGGATCAAATGAGCAAAGTTGCACCAGGAATTGACAGAAGTAGGGATAGTAGACGCAATTGCGCCAGGGGTGGAGATAAAGTAATTGGTGTTGTGTTAGGAGTAGGGATAGTAGGCGCAGTCGCGCCGCAGCGGTTGAGCTGAAGTAATTGGTGTTGGGTCAGGAGTAGGGATAGTAAGCGGAGTTGCGATTGAAATGGGCATAAAGTGGGCAGAGTTGCGTTAGAAATTGAGATAAAGTAGGCGCAGTTGTTCTTCAAATGGAGATAAAGTAGATGGAGTTGCGCTTTAAATACGGATAAAGTAGGGTAAGTTGCGTTTGAAATGGGGATAAAGTAGGCGGAGTTGCGCTTCAAGTGAAGATAAAGTAGTCGGAGTTTCACTCGAAATGCGGATAAGGTAGCGGAGTTGCGCTTGAAATGGGGATAAAGTAAGCAGAGTTGCGCCCGGATTTAGGATAAATTAGACGTATCTATAAGAGCCGAGGCGTAAAGTAGGCGTTTTTTTGTTGTAATTTTTGAGTCAAGGAATGATCCAGCATCTGTTTTACGAACTGAGATAATACAGAGAATAATGGCAGTAGCAATAACAAGTGGAATTGGATATTGACGAGATTGTGTCGAATATTATTGGGGGCAAACGTGATCAGCTGTGCGTTTCATGTGCGAAAGGTGCTAAGTTTGCAGAAACAATAGTAATTACGGCATGAGTTGTAACTGAAATACCCGAGGCGTATTTTGAACGTGAATGCGTCGCCGATGCAAAAGCAGCAGTAGCAGCAGGTGCGCCCGTTATTAGCAAAATTGCGTGAACTAATTGACTAATTAGTGATTAGTGATGGAAGCCCGTCCGATCCCCGGATGTATTGATGGATTACTGTTTTCGCTTTACTTTGACCGCGCATTATACTGGGTCGCTTTGCATTTCCAGTGAGCGCTCGCTCATCGATTATTTCTGGCTAAAAGCCCCCTCGACAGCCCGTTACGTTCCATTTTCTACTATGGAAGCGAAACGAGAGACAGAGAGATAGAGTGACTTTTCAATCGGTCACTCTCGATAACTGTCCGCCAGTTAGCTGCCCAAACAATTGACGAGTGGGAGGTACAGTATAAAAATGAATTATTTATTAATATATGTACTACTTCTAAGGTAACGTTGATGAAATTAAAATTTATTTAAAACTGTGTATATAATAATAATAATATTAGCAATGAGTGCCGAGCTTTTACAGAGTGCCAAAACTTTTGTTTTAAGCTTCATATTTCTGGAGATTTTTTCACCGGGAAACTTTCAAACGAACTGTTAATTAATTACAAAGCTTGTCTCGTCTGTAAAATAAAACTCGCACGGACTTCCTGCCGCTTTATCGTTATTAAAAAAATGTGCAATAGTGGCTACGAACTTTTGCGAGAATTTTTGTTTTGTTTCATACTTCGCAACGCTAATTCGAGTTACCGTTATTATTACTCGGTTTAAATTGGACAGAATTACCTTTGATTAATGCTTTAATTCTCAAAAAATGAAGCACAACAAATGTATAGCACCGCTTCGAAATTTCTTTTCAACAATAAAACCGCAGGAGTTTTAATTTGTTTTCTTTAACAATATTATCTTTTCCGTCTCGATGGCAAGAATCTAGCTATTATTTTAAAAATTCTAAAACACAAGCCGGTAGCCTAAAAATCGCTCATAAAGGAATCAGCTGTTAGTGCCAACAGCGACCATCTTGAATTTCAGCTCCGCTTCGAATTTTCTTTTCAATATTAAAATTTCAGTGCAACTAATTCTTGATTTTTGAAGTGATCATTGTTTTCTCTCCGATGGCAGGAATAGTACCACTATTTTTCAAATTCTTAAAGGAAGAAATTTCCTTCTGAAATTAAGTAGTTGCAAAAAGTTTAAGAGCTCCCTAACCTAAATTTAAAAGAAATGGCTCGATTTGGAAGAGAGTGCATTTGGCAGGTAGGAGCGAAGATACTTGAAATCGAAAAGTGTCCCCAGGCTGTGGGACGAGGTAGCAGACGACTTCTCGTTCAGCTCCGAGAATCAAGGGAAGAACCGTGGATAAATAAGAGATGTGTCCGTCCCGGTCTCGGGAGATTTTTCCGGCTGGAGAGTAAACAGCGGCGAAGTACATGTGATTGTACGCACAAGGGTGACGGCGACTGGAATTCCAATCACGAGATTGCTCAATTGTTGCTCCAGCCACCTTCTTTCCGATTGCTACACGTCTCCCGAGACTCCACTGGACGAAAAACTCCTCGTTCAAGACGAATTTCAAATGCCAAATTACGTGAAGATTTTATGAGTCGAGGGATTACATTTGTCACGATGGAAAAATGACACAAATTTAGCCAAAAGAACTGTTTATAAGTTTTAAAAATCATTAATCTACTCTTACTATCGGAAGGAAGACGACAATGTATTTAAAAGTTACGAATTTATTTTTCCTGTGACTTTAATGAAGGAAAGAAAATTTGAAGTGGAAGTTAATTCCAATTAGCCGCCATTTTGAATTCTAAATATAATAATTCTACTCTTGCCAGTGGAAAGAACATGATGATCTATTCAAATCTAAAAAATTTCATCCACAGGGATTTTAACCTAGAAAATAAAATTCCAAGTGATGTGTAAATTCAAGATGGCCGCAATTCTTGTAGATTATTAACTTTATTTTAATTCCTCAAATCTCGGGATCGTTTGTCATTACTTGAAACTGCAAACTGCGTCTGTTAATCTTTCTCTTTTGTACATGCGAAAGTTTTGCACTTAAGGGACTGCGTTTGGGAGTTTGACAAACTGTCTTTTTTTTTCTCTGTCCCTTTCTTGAGCTCTATTTCCTCTTCCAGTCATTCTTCTTACAACTGCGCCAAGTACTCGGAGACACGGCAAAAGTCACTTAGCCAGCAATGAGGAACGTCTTTAGCGATATCCCCTGCCACTCCGAGAATAAAGACGGTGAAAAACAAATAATCCCTAACTTTACAACCCTGTAAAAGACACAATTCAAACTTCAATTGTCCTCTGAATTTAATTTCCAAGGCAATTTTAGGAAAGAAAATATTCCGCGAATACTATGTGAGAAGGAAAATTTAATGAAACTCATCAAAAGTCTCCTCCATCTCGAAATTTAATTTATAAATAAAGTCTCTATTAATCAAGTCCAGGGATTGTTCTTTACTTTAATGGAATCCTCTCTATGGCAAAAGTCTCTATGACAACAGCTAAATAAATTCATACATTCCCAGAAAAAGTTCCTCCATCTCGAAATTTAATTTGTGAATAAAATCTCGATTAATCAATGTAAACTTTTTTTTTTCCTCGAATGGAATCATCTCGATGGCAAGAATTGTTTCCATATCAATAATCTTGATAAATTAAATTTTAATGCTAATTACGTATAATTTTCGCTTTTCTGAAGGTTGACTGAAAAGGGTGGTACCCTGCCTAATGATATACGATACCAAAGACAGAACGACGCCAACATTAAATTTAATGGAGGTGACGTCCAAGTTTTACGCTTGTAGATCATAAAGTCATATACGCGAAGACAAGAGCCTTTCAACGTCTGTTGAGTAAAACAAATTGGCCGTAATTCATCGCTTAGCTTGTATAACTCGAACGGAAAACTATAAATTTTCCTTCCACACTCCGCTGCAGTGGAATTTTGCAATAACCGGAACATGAAAATGCCCTGAAACGTCTTCGGTCCGTCTTTACTATTTCTTGTATTTCGCGGAATTTAATTTAAAGTTAAATAGGATTTCGTCGGGCGAACCGATTTCCGCCTCTCGCCTGCCTCTCTTACACTCAGCTTTATAGATAGAGTTAAGATAAAAGAGAAATTCTTCCTTTATAAGCTTATGACGAAAATAATAAAATAATAAATAAACAAATAAAAGTAACTAGAAATAAAAAATAAATCTATAGAATTATGAAATTTAAAAATAACAGGTTTACTTCCAGCCACTGAAAAGAACAAGATGATGTATTCAAATTTCAAATATTTCATTCACATAGATTTTAACTTAGAAAATAAAATTCAAAGTGATGCTTAAATTCAAGATGATAACTTCTAGCAGATTCTCTTTTAGGTTATGTTTATGTCTCTGAATTTCCACCTGCAAGAATTCATTTTGAGAATTTTGGACTAATGTAAAATGTAATTGATAAAATATTAACTCGAAAATCTCTTTTAAAATTTTTTTCTTTTATCTGAACCATCAAATCTAGCAAAAATGGATCTTCAAAGGATGTCGAACACTGGTATGGGTGACTGTGATAGGATTCAGGGTGGCGGGGGCGGGGGGATTTCGGATGGCCCCGCGTTGGTTTGAAGCCTCCATTAGTTCCCGATCGTTCCTGGGGACAAAACCTTCGGACAAAAACCGAGTTTGGTCGGAGCTCTCTCAACTCAGTGTCGAGAAATCTTGCTGCCAGTGGCAGTCGTTCCCACGGGACAAAGAGTCGACTCGGGGAGCCATAAAAATGCAAATCCGGTCGCGTATGGTTTTCGATGAACGCGGCCAAGCCTGGACCATCCTTACGCTCGAACCAGTTTTTAAAAAAAGAAATTCCAATTCAATCAGTTTTTCAATTTAGTATTTTCAAAAATCTCTAATTTAAAATTTCTAAAATTAGTAGTCGTTTTTATATAAACGAGTTCTTCTATAAATATAAATATCAGTTGTTGATTCCATAACGCCTACTTTGTCCCCACTATAGAGACTTTACACTCTCGTTACTTCCACCAATGGCGTGGCTCCGCCCAATCTTGCCCCACTTGTGAGAGCGATCAGAACCTTAGGCACGCCTATTTTATCCCCACCACTGTGCCAGTCCGATTAGCTGACCCCCACTACCAACTTTGTTCCCACCCACTGTACTCCTCCCACTTACAAAGCCACGTCCACTTGACTACTAACATCAACTTTGCCCCTCTTTCTGTCTCCAATCCTCAGAGGGGCTGCCTTATTTACATCATCATATTATACTACTATTATATCATTACAATATTATTAATCTTCTACTGAAATGGGTGGGAAAATGTCAGGAGTAGGGGTAAGGAGGGCAGAGACATCAATCTATTTTACTTGTGAGAAATATAGATGTGAACAAGAAGGTGGACGGGATAAAATAGGCGTCGGGAATGTGGCAGATATAAAGTAGGCGTGGATAAGAAGGCGGAAAGGGCAAAGTAGACGTAGAAAAGAAGGTGGGAGGGATAAAATAGGTGTGGATAATAAAGTAGAAGGGATAATGTAGGCGGAAGGGATGATGTAGGGGTGGATAAAAAGGTGAGGTGCAAGAGATAAAGTAGGCGAGGATAAGAAGGCAAAAGTATTAGAGATAATAAGGATAATAAGGCGGAAGGGATGATTTAGAGGTGGATAAAAAGGTGAGGTGCAAGAGATAAAGTAGGCGAGGATAAGAAGGCAAAAGGGTTAGAGAGTTTGTGGATAAAGTAGATATGATCTGAAAATGGAATGGATAAAATAGGCGTGGCTAAGAAAGCGGAAGGGATAATAAAGATGTGGTTAATAAGGTGGAAAGGATAGAGTAGGCGTGGATAAGAAAGTGAAAAGGATAGACTAAGCGTGGATAAGAAGGTGAAAGGATAGACTAGGCGAGCATAAGAAGGTGGAAAGGATAGACTAGGCGTGGATAAGAAACTAGAAGGAATAAAGTAGGCGTGTATAAGAAGGTAAAAGGGATAAAGTAGAAGTGGATAAGAAGGTGAAAAGAATAAAGTAGGCATGGCCAGAAAGTGGAATGAATAAACTAGGCGTAGCTAAGAAAATGAAAGAGAGAGTGAAGGAGTGATTAATAAGGCGAAAAGGACCAAGGAGGCGTGGTTCAGAAAATAGAAGGGATAAGGTAGGTGTTGATAAGGAGGTAGAAGGGATAAAGTAGGCGTCGACAAGGTGGAAGGCATAATGTAGGCATAACAAAGTTGGCAGAATCAGAAGGTGGAATGGATAAACTAGGCTAATAAAACGAAAGGCAGAATGAAGGAAGGGATAAAGTAGGTGTGGATAATAATATGGAAGGGATAGAGTAGGCGTCGATGAGAAGGTGGAAGGGATAAGGTAGGCGTAAAAAAGAGGATGGAAGGTATAGAGTAGCCGTGGATAAGAAGGTGGAAGGGATAAAATAGGCGTGGATTAAAAGGTGGAAAAGGTAGATTAGGCGTGCCTCAGAAAATGAAACGGATAAACCACGCGTAGAAAAGAAGATGGAAGGAATAAAGTAGACGTGGAAAAGAAGATGAAAGGAATAAAGTAGACGTGGATAAGAAGGTGGAAGGGACAGAGTGGACGTGAATAAGAATATGGAAGGGATAGAGTAGGCGTGGATAAGGTGGAAAGGATAAAGTAGATGTGGATAAGAAGGTAAAAGGGATGAAGTAGGCATGACCAGAAGGTGGAATGGATAAACTAGGCTAATAAAACGAAAGGCAGCATAAACGAGTGGTTAATAATGTGGAAAAGACTAATGAGGCATGGTTCAGAAAATGGAAGGGATAAAGTAGGCGTAGATAAGAAGGTGGAAGGGATAGAGAAGACGTGGATAAAAAGATGGAAGGGATAAAGTAGGTGTTGATAACAATGTGGAAGAGATAAAGTAGGGGTCGATGAGAAAGTGGAAGGGATAAAGCAGACGTGGACAAGAATTTTGAAGGTATAGAGTAGTCGTTGATAAGAAGGTGGAAGGGATAAAATAGGCGTGGATAAAAAAAGTGGGAAGTGCAGAGAAGGCGTGGCTTAGAAAATGAAAAGCACAAACTCTGCGTGGAAAAGAATATGGAGGAATTAGAGTAGACGTGGAAAAGAAGATGGAAGGAATAGAGTAGACGTGGATAGAAAGATGGAAATGATAAAGTAGGTGTGAATAAGAATATGGAAAGGATAGAATACGAAGGTGGAGAGGATAAAGCAGGCGTGGATGAGAAGGTGGAAGTGATAAAGTAGGCGTCTTTAAGAAAAGGGAAGGAATAATAAAGGCGTGAATAATAATGTTGAAGGGGCAAATGTGGCGTGGCTTCGAAAATAAAAAGTAAGGGTGAATAAGAAGGTGGAAGGGATAGAGTAGGTGTGGTTAAGAAAGGTGTAAAGGGTATAGTGGACGTGGTTAAAACGTTGTAGGGGATAAAGTAGGCCTGACTTAGTCAGTGGTGGAGACAAGCGAGGCGTGAGCACCTTAACAGTGTCTATAAAACCAATCTCTAATCACTTCTCCTATTTTTAAATAAACTTTTGCAGCCATTAAAGTTAAGAACCAAAACAAATGAAACTAATTGAGCACATCTGCTGCTATCAATTAGGAAAATTCAACGTTTGAATTAAAAAGTGAAGCTAAAAGGAACTCACAAAAGCGATTTTAAAAGAGCACAGTGAGCAGAAAGTGAAGGAGACCAAGGCTTTTGAAGAGTGAAAAATCGAGTAGACAGGTGTAGCCTCGAACGAGCGCCTTTTCTCTCTAGTCCTTCATGACTTTTCTGCGTGTGTGTGTGTGTGTACACGCGACATGTACTCGACTACCTGCCGGTACGAATTCACAATGCAGTGGTTCTACTTCCTCCCACGTCGTTCCCTGTTCAACGTGTGTTATTGGATTTGTTTGAAACTTTTTAAAATCGACCTGCTGCTAAGAAAGGAAAGTATTGAGACGAGCCTTACTCAGAGCTAAACAGCCACTTCTTTGTTGCAAAAATACGAGCTGAATACAGAATTAGAGTCTCAAAAACTTTTTTGCAAGTTGGAAAATAACTTTTGTATTATATATTTATATAAAATATATATTTTAAATCTTGCAATCAAGGAAAATAAGAAAATCTTTAGAAAACACTTATTTTTTATCTCCTGTAGTTTTTATATCCAAAATAAAATTCGAAGTGGACAAGTATCGAGATGGCCGCCACTGGAGCGATCAGTTGATTCTTACCTGACGGCAGACAAAGTACTAAACCTTTTTCAGCAACCAGGTCATTAAAACCCATCTTTAAAGATGGAGGCTCTAACTCTAATAGATTTTCATTCGTATTAGATTGGAAATTCTAAATGGAAATTTAAAGAAGACTCTGAAAGTCGGTCGGTTAAACTATTTTTTTTTCAGGTAGATATGCATCTGGGGGAAGTTTCTCTCTTTGGAAAGGTAACGAACGAAGGAAATACATAAGAATGCACCCTCGACGCGAGAGCTCTAGAGATGGGAAAAAGTTTTAACGAGAGTGAGCGAGAAGGAAGCTGGAAGTGAGAAAAAAGAAGATATCCCGAGAGCCGGGAGCGTTTTCTTTCTTAACTCTGTGGTTTTCGCGAGGCAACCAAGGTAGCGTTCCCATTCGCGATACTTTCGCACTTTTCTCGTTTCACGCCTGAATCTCCACAGATAGAAAAAAGAGACTCATGGAACCATGGAAATTGATGAGGCTAGGCTAGATAGACACTCGGCTTAAATTGGTCTGCCGGCACGATTCACCGATGCAAGGCTTTTTAATTAAAAATTTTGTACAACGGCTTTATCAAACTTTCTCGGGGCTTTTTAATCATTTTTTTTGGTAATTAAATCTTTACAAGGGAGTTTGTAACTCGAGAGAAAGAGAAGGGGGAAAAGGAAGAAAACAAGAGGACTGAAAACGCGTATTTTGTCGAAGGAATTTCACCACTTGTGAGAAAGGAGTACGGCATCGATATCTAGCGGCTGATTGGCGAACTGAATGTTTTTAATATTCTGAAATACAGTCATCGACGAGAAACAAATATTCAATTCAAGAGTACAGAAAAAAAGTTCGAAATGATATTAAAATTCAAGATGGCCGTTTTCAGGATGAAATTATGGATTTTAGAAGAGGGAGCTCTTTTCCTGCCATTAAAAAGAATAAAATTATCTGTTTGATAGTCGAAAATGTTGACTAATGTGAGTTTTAGGTGGAAAACAAAATTCGAAGTGAGAGTATTTTTCAAAAATAACTGGAAGTGATTTACATTTTATAACCATGTGATGAAATGCGGTGGAAAAGAGGTATTATATTCCCTATTGAGTAGAGAGTGCCTATAGGGAGAGAATATGGCACGCAACGAATTTTTATAGAAATAGCTCCCCATAAAATAGTCAATGGAGCTAAAAATAAGAGAGACAGTCACAGGTAAAATGATTTGATGTGTTCGGCTCGCTTCAGAGGCTGGCGTTTAATCAATGAACGCGGCATGCGTGAAGTGATTACCGAAGCGACAAGTGATGATATTGAAAATGGTATATGATGCTTTGATATCCACAATGGCAACGAGGTGTAAGTAGCCATTAAACTACTGCTTTTACGCGTCTTTGCATTAATTAATATCCCGAGTCATAAAGCCATTTTTACTAATTATTATTATGTTAATTATGTTAGTATTAATTATTAAATATGAATAATAGTATTTAATATACTAAGTGAGTTTAGGCTTTAAGAGAAACAATAGTTAAATTAATGTTTGCATAATTTTATTCTTGTAATTTTATTAGAGAAAAATAAAATTCAATATGGCCGCCACATTAGAACTCAGCTGATACTTTTCTGGGAGATTTTTATTGAATTTACTTAAAATTATGAATTTTAAAGCTGATAGATATCTGAGGTCCGTTAAGCTAGCAGGACCACATTGCAAAAATGAACTTAAAACCCATAGGGAATTTAGGGCTCATTTAGGGCTAATTTAATGCCCTATTGCCAAATTTAATGCTCTGAATTTAAACGAAAAAACCGGTGGTCATGCTAGCTTAACGTTAAGCTAGCAGGA
>JBAGKK010018749.1:0-11596 GCA_037177015.1 Euceroptres primus | reverse complement strand
CTGAAAATTCTTCATTCACACGTTAAAATCTTTATAACTTAGCCATTCGTGTTTTCAAAATCCCGCCGCGTAAGGCTCGAGATTTGTTGGTTATGTTGCACATCAAATATGTATTTCGTTATTATCTACAGTCCCTTTTTCGCGCATCTTACAATGACTGCTGTATTTTAATGCGAATTGTGTGCAAAAAATGTATTTAATTACTTTCAATCAGTTATTTCTTCATATTTTCAGTTTTACCGTATTTACCCATTTACAACACATGACCGGTAAATGACGGGTAAATGACGGTCAGAGCGCTGTCAGTCCCATCTCTATTCACATATGTCTCTTGCGACGCGAATTTTCTTAGTCTTTTCAATGCTTTTTGCCAAAAGTTACAGTTGCGTTTCCTTCCCGAGTTATTAAATGTAAAAGACAAGAATTCTTTTCCGATGAGATGCGAGTGAGGCGGCCTGATACTCGTGATCGGTACTATATACATATTATAAATAATCTTCTTAGATGAATTTTATGTGTTTTCAGATCTTCGAGAAGTTATTCCATTTCCATTCCAATCCATTTCATTTTCATATTCATTTCTACTCCATTTTCATTACAATCCATTTTCATTCCACTTCCATTTCCGTTCCAATCCATTTCCATTCCAATCCATTTCCATTCCAATACAAATTACGTATTATATTATAAATAATATTTTTAAATGTCTTAAGTAATTAAGTAATTTCGATTTTATTCCAACTCATTACAATCCATTCTAATCCATTTCCATTCCATCTCATTACAATTCATTCCAATCCGTTTCCATTCGGATTCACTTCCATTCTATTCCAATCCATTTCAATCATTTCATTTCCATTCTACACTCATCGTTGAGTTCTGAACCGGGCTCGGGGGTAGACGGTCCTCAATTCAATGCTCTTAAAATCCAGTTTGAACCGGATTTAAAGCGACGAGCGAGCAGTGTTATGTCAACATTCAGGACCGCGTATATAGTCTCTGAACTTACAAAAGTAAATGCGCAGAGAGTCGTGATGTAAACAACTTCTGGCGGCCCTGAATGTTCGAGCGATGTAGGCCGGTCAAGGGACGCTCGGGGGGGGGGCAGAATCAGTGAAGCGTGAACGACCATGAAGCCGGCCGATAATCCAGTGGCCCATAATTCCACGATGAGTGTATTCCAATCAATTTCCATTTTCAATTCATTCCCATTATATTCCAATCCAAATTACGTATTACACTTATCTTTGTAAATGTCTTAAGTAATTGGAAAAAAATCATTTCTAAGATTTCTCTGAAAGAAACTGAATTTTATGTGTTTTCAGATCTTCAAACAATTATGATCGAAATGGTTTATTGAATTTTTAACGCTTTGTGGTTGTTTCAGGTTTGAGAGAGCACCATTAATTTTTTGGTCACCAAATAAAGAAGAGTGAGACTTCAAAAAATCAAAATTGTTTTTTTGACCACCCTGATTGCTTGAAATTCAGATAAATCTGATATTGAATATAGATTGTATAAATTCGAGATAAGAATTGGCATAAAATTGCACATTGCAATGAACGATATTGCTCATGTTGCGTCTGGATATAAAACGAAAAGCAGCGTTGACATCGACCTGTTCTAATCTTCTGGAAGTCTCGTATTCCTTTAAAGATAAATGAAACGTTCACCGTGCGATGAAGGCCAAGAAACTTCTTTTGTTTCTGGAGTTCTCAGGAACCTAAACGCGACAAAAAAAGTCGTCGGCCTTTCGAGTTCGATGACACAACGGCGTGACTAAGGGAAGAATAGAAAAAAAAAAATGATTCAACAAACTGGAAGTTGCTCGACGAACACCTGCCTCCACCATGGACCAAAATCTAACCTTTTGCCAGTATCAATCAATTTTGCCATTTTGTATTATATTTCCTCCTTCCTCTAACTTTATGCATTAAAAACAGATTTAAATTATCCTAATTTTTCTCTTTCTTTCGATCTCCTAATTTTTCTATTTTTAATATTTCTTTGAAGTCTTCTAGTTACGGTACTGTGAGGTCTCGATTTTATCTTTGTGGAGACTGCAGAGTCTGCCAGACGAGAAAGAATGAAAAAACGCCGCGCCGCCAAGGGCCGCATAGAGGCCATAGAGGCCAAGTTCCATTCATTCGATGAAAAAGGATCTGAAAAAGTGCAAGAAGGATAGTCATTCCACGGTCGATTATTTTGGCTTAGGCACCATCCATCCAATAATCGCTAAATGGAGTCTGTTGAATCTGCCTTTAACGTTTAACAGCCCCTTGAACAGCCCGCCTGCTAGATTTGAAACCAAGTCTATTTTAGCTCGAGATTCAATGGCGGTCTGCATTTTGGCGACTCAACAGAACATTTATACGTTCAAACGTCGCATAAATATTTTCTGAACATCGATCCTGATGCTTCTACCGACTGGAATTTATCATCACTATAATACACCCAGTATTGAATTTTCACTGCTGTTTTGGTTAGCGTTACCAGATTGCCGTTTACGATACTTATACACTTGGCGGCTGACTTTTATTCGTAAAAGTGAGAAGAGATAGAAGAACATTTGACCAGATAGAACATTTGCTTACATTACTTATAACATTCTGATAACATATGTACAAGCTCTGTTATGACTCGACTTTTTTATTCATTTGCAATTGTATAAACCCAACAGTCATTTGACCAATTATAAGACAAGAAAGTTGTTTTATTTATACTAGTTCCATTGCCATATAAACTCTCATAAAATAATAAAGCTCAAATTCAACGGTAGATTTTGAAGTATTTATTCCAATGAAATAATCAAGTAAGATTACGTGTTTAAGAAGCAGATAATTGTTCTGACACACATGAATAAGCTACGCAGAAATTGAACGCAGTAGTCCATATTCACAATGTCATGCATGATCCCGCATTGGGCAATACGTCACTATTAGGTGGATCTAGTTACAAGTTACATTGTTCTCATGATGGTCACTCTGAATAAGGCTGCATTTTAACCTAAGGAAGTTCCGAGAAAAAATTAAAGACCTGGGTTTCTTGTGTTGTGCAGTAGTGAGAATAGATTATTTTAAAAGTATAAATAAAGTGAAAATAACCATTTTATTAATCTAAGAAAGTTCGGAGAAAAAATTAAAGACCTGGGTTTCTCATGTGCGAGCAGTAGTGAGAATAAATTATTTTAAAAGAATAAATTTTAATTGCAGGATCTCATGTGTTCAGTATGAAATACAATATACTTCTTTTTCGAAAACAAAACTTTGTTTTGGTTTTGTATTTTATATTACTTTTCCTTTATGTCCTTTTTTGTTATTAAGTAACTATAAACAAGATGCATGAACTGACGAACTCTTAAACTACCTGAACAGAATAATTTTGCATATTGAAGTGACTCAGAGAACGATTTCTATAGTAATGCTCCAACCTTCCTTATGTAAGAAACATACAGTATAATCTGGATATACAATTTGAAAAAAGGCCAGAAACATTTTTGCTGACAGACTTAATTTTTTTATAGACGAATATCTGGAATTTTTTTCCCGCTTGGTTGAGTCGAATAAGGAGCAAATAAAAGACATGGTCTCTGAAGAAGCGTGAGACTTTCACAAACAACAATGTTACTGACAAATCTAACGGATATAATTTCTCGCACCTTGTTTAATTCATCGAGGTATTCAACAATTACGGTACATCACTCATTGACATAAATTTCCTGAATGAAACATTACCACATGAGCCTAAGAATATTTTTGATCATTGGTTTATGCGTGCCAAAAATACTTATTTAATTTTACGATTCAGAAAATGATGAAAAGAAAGAGATATGAAGAAACATTCAACAAGAGAATCGAAAATAAGTAAGCAATCATCCTAATTTTGAAAATGTCTAACAATTTACACTTGACAATGAAGGTATAATTTCTTTTGTATTCTTTATGCTATTTTTGTTGATGATACAAGCTTCGACTGACAATCGCTTAACTAAAACGAATAGATACATCTTTTTGAAATTTAAAATCTTCTACGTAAATGCAAAAATATATCATCGTTATCTAATGAAAAAGTCCAGAAACATCGGAACCGCAAGCTTCAAAATTGCGCTTTGTGTCAAGACAAATCGTTCATGATTCTTTCTGTTACGTCACGCGAATTATGTAACAGATACTCATTTTTCTGCACGAATAATTTCTTAAAGTAGACTGCCATTAATTTTCGCACAAATGTTGTAAATCATTTTGACATAAGTTTAGCGGTCAACTTGATAACCACATGTTTTTTACCTAAATCATAAAGTTATAAAATGAGTTTTTTATCTTTCACAGTATTCAGTTCAGTCAAAAATTGAAATCATAAAGACCATAGCTGGGTAAGCATGGCTGGTCTGCCTTAGCAGATATTTGTTTCATATTTGGGTGGTAAGTTTCTACCATTAAAAGATTAATTTACCCCAAATGTCAACTTAAAAAAAAACTTTTTACAAAAGTTATAAATCAAATTTTGAAAAATCCAAAAATTAATTTTTTTTGAAAATGGCTGCATTAATTTCGATGGTTCAAATATATATTGTACAAGATATCACAGCGGTTCTAAAAAAAATGGAGAGCCAATTCTGGCAATTAGAGAGGAAAAAATAAATTTTTGGAATTTTGAAACAAATTTTTTCCATTGAAAGATAACTCGTAAATGAGCATCATTCGAAACCATAGATATGCTTTTGCATAGATTTTACTTTACATCTTGTATTTTCGATCTTTTTTGTGTGCTATTACATACGCCACACAGTGGGTCCAACAGCACTTTTTGGGGACAAAACTCTGTCTACAAGCCAATTTTCAATGGATTTTGATGTTTCTTTTAAAATGACCGTAAGCCTCCCAAGTATAACAAGTCGGTGTAGAAAATTCACTTTAGCCAAAAAAAAATTTTTTATTTAACAACAAAATAAACAATATTGTAATATGTAACAATATGTAACAACTATGTAGCAATAATTTCCAGTAGGTTAGATTAAGAAAAAAAATTGTTTATAATATTTTTAACAAATTAATCAACAAAAGATATTTTCTCGTGATTCGCAATGATTAGTTGTTTGAAATTCATAGTTTTTATATAAAATATGAGAGAAATTAATGCCTAATTGCGACTAATTAAGAATAACTGCTGTTTGAGAATTATTTAAATAATTTTTATAAACAAATACACAGTTTTCGTATGTCACAATGAATAGGCTCAATTTTTTGGCAGAATCAACCAAAAATGTGTTACCAAAGACTCCTTGCTGTCATTTTCTTTAAATTAACAACAACTGTTAATTATTTAAACAATATCTATAAACAACTTCATGTTTTCAACATTATTCCACGAATAGGACCAATTTTTTGCAGAACCAACTAAAAATGTATTGCCAGTGACACCTAGCTGTAATTTTGTTCAAATTGACAAAAAATATTAATTATTTAAACAATTTTTATAAATAAATGCACATTTTTACTATTTTTCCAAGAATAGGCTCCATTTTCTTAGCGAAATCAGCTAAAAATGTATTGACAATGACTCTTTGCTATGATACTTTGCCAATGGACAAGAATTATTTAAACAATTTTTATAAACAAATGTACATTTTGGCCACTTTTGCATGAATTGGCTTATTTTTTTCGTGGAATAAACTAGAGATGTCTTACTAATGACTCCTTCTTGTCATATTTGTCCAATTAACAAAAACTGTTGATTATTTAAACAATTTTTATAAATCAATTCACAGTTTGACCATTTTTCCAAACTAAATATTAATTTTTTTGCGGAGTTAACTAAAAAACCAAGGTCATTATATATGTCTTAATGAAAGGTGTGATGAGTTCTTGGTTATTGGGTTATTCTTGTTGATTCTGTAAATAAAATTAATATTTATTATGGAAAAATGGCCAAATTGTGAATTTGTTTATAAAAATTGTTCAAAGAATCAATATTGTTTTTTAATAGACAGTTTTTGTTAATTGGACAAATATGACAAAAAGGAGTCATTGGTAAGACATTTATAGTTTATTCCACGAAAAAAATAAGCCTATTCATGCAAAAGTGTCTAAAATGTACATTTGTTTATAAAAATTGTTTAAATAATTAACTGTTCTTGTCCATTAGTAAAGTACCATAGCAAAGAGTCATTAGCAATACATTTTTAGTTGATTTTGCTAAGAAAATGGAGTCTATTTTCGGAAAAACGGTAAGAATGTGCATTTGTTTATAAAAAATGTTTAAATAATTATTTTTTATCAATTTAAACAAAATTACAGATAGGAGTCACTGACAATACATTTTTAGTTGGTTCCGCAAAAAAAAATTGGGCCTGTTCGTGGCAAAATGTTAAAAATGTGAATTTGTTTATAAATATTGTTTAAATAATGAACACTTGTTTTCAATTTAAAAAATGACAGCAAGGAATCTTTGGAAATAAATTTTTGGTATATTCTACAAAAAAATTCAGCCTATTCATTGTGACATACGAAAACTATTTATTTGTTTATAAGAATTGTTTAAATAATTGTCAAGCAGCAGCTATTCTTAACTAAACGTATTTAGGCAATAATTTCTCTCATATTTTATATAAAACTATGAATTTCAAACAACTAATCATTGCGAATCACGAGAAAATGGCTTTTGTTCATTAATTTGTTAAAAATATTATAAACAATTTTTTTAAAAATATTATAAACAATTTTTTTAAAAAATATTATAAACAATTTTTTTAAAAAATATTATAAACAATTTTTTTTAAAAATATTATAAACAATTTTTTTAAAAAATATTATAAACAATTTGTTTTTAAAATATTATAAACAATTTTTTTTCTTAATCTAACCTACTGGAAATTATTGCTATATAGTTGTTACATTGACTTAAGCTCTGTTTTTTGTAAATTTGAAGATCTTAAAAAAAGGTACAACTGAAAAGTTAGGAAAAAAATATTGTTTATTTTGTTGTTAAATAAAAAATTTTTGTTTGGCCAAAGTAAATTTTTTGCACCGACTCGTTATACCTGGAAGCCTTATGGTCATTTAAAAAAAACATCAAAATCCATTGAAAATTGGCTTGTAGACAGACTTTTGTCCACAAAAACTGCTTTTGGCCACACTGTGTCGTATATATGAGGCATTATTTCTCAAGTGTACCCACCCCAAAAAATGAATTTCTCCGATCGGGCTCAAATTTACAAAAAGTTTAGTCCTATTAGATGGCACTTCAAAAAAAAAAAAAAGATTGATCAGTTTGGTCAAAAACTCGCCGAGGTAGAGGGGGTAAAATTTTTGTACTTTGTGCAAAGAACCTCTATTTCGGATATAAATATCTTTTCATGCATGGCATATAAAAAATTTTGCCCTAAACGTTTTCGATAGATTATTTCCGAATCTTTCGAATGAAATAAAAAAATTTTTGAAAAATTCAAAATTTAGCCACCATTTTTGAAAATTAAAAATATTTTTGATTTTTTTTTAAGTTCGACCTTTTTTTTTCTTTTTTTTTAACTAAAAATAAAGCTTGAGATGTTTACTTTCAGATCCTTAAATAGCAAAATGTCTTTTTTTGTTGTTTTTGGAAAATTAAATTTTAAGTAACCTGGTAAATTTAAAAAATTTTTCCTATGCACGAAAAAAATTCGGAAAATTCTTTGCGTGTACAGTTTTTGATAAGAAACAATATTCTAAAAGCGGAAATTAAAAAAAATTTTTTGTTGATTTTAGAATTTTTTGAAAATTTTCAAAAATGAAATTTGTTGCATTTGGTTAATTGCTCATTTTAATGTGCAATTCACATGTAATGTGCATAATATAATAAGTATAAATGTTATTTGTACATTAAAAATGCGCAATTAATGAAATTAAAAAATTTTATTTTTGAAAATTTTCAAAAAATTCTAAAATCAACAAAAATTTTTTTTGAATTTCTGTTTTTAGAATATTGTTTCTTATTAAAAACTGTATATGCAAAATATTTTCCGAATTTTTTTCGCGCATAGGAAAATTTTTTTGAATTTGCCAGGTTACTTAAAATTCAATTTTTCGAAAACAACAAAAAACGACATTTTGCTATTTAAAGATCTGAAATTAAACATCTCAAGCTTTATTTTTAGTTTAAAAAGAAAAGAAAAAAAAGGGTTTTACTTTAAAAAAAATCAAAAATATTTTTGATTCTCAAAAATGATGACTAAATTTTGAATTTTTCATAATTATTTTTATTTAATTCGAAAGATTAGGAACAAATCTATTTATTATACCATGCATGAAAAGATATTTATATCCAAAATGGAGGTTCTTTGTACAAAGTACAAAAATTTCAC
The DNA here is from genome assembly GCA_037177015.1 of Euceroptres primus. Lineage (NCBI taxonomy): Eukaryota > Metazoa > Arthropoda > Insecta > Hymenoptera > Figitidae > Euceroptres > Euceroptres primus. Next base: position 3,258 of record JBAGKK010018749.1, on the reverse strand, counting down.
CCCCTCTACCTCGGCGAGTTTTTGACCAAACTGATCAATCTTTTTTTTTTTTTGAAGTGCCATCTAATAGGATTAAACTTTTTTTTAATTTGAGCCCGATCGAAGAAATTCGTTTTCTGGGGCGGGTACACTTGAGAAATAATGCCCCATATACATAATAGCACACAAAAAAAGATCGAAAATATAATATGTAAAGTAAAATCTATGCAACAGCGTGTCTATGATTTCAAATGATGTTCATTTAAGAGAATCATGAGTTAAAATTAAGAAGATTTCTCGTTTCAATGGAATTACATACTTTGTAGAGGCCAACAAAATAATTTTTTTTTTAACTGTGAAGTACCATTGGGATCATGCTCGCAAAAATATATGTTGTTACTGAGGGCGTGAGTGTATTATAGGGAAAAAATTGCGGTGGTACCAAAAAGCTTTCATTGACAAATTTTTTTTCAAAATTCCTAAAATTTTTCTTATTCCTTTCTAATTGCCAGAATTGACTCTCCATTTTTTTTAGAACCACTGTGATATCTTGTACAATATATATTTGAACCATAGAAATTGATTCAGCCATTTTCGAGAAAATTTAATTTTTTGGTTTTTAAAAATTTGTTTATAACTTTTGTACAAATTTTTTTTCGAAGTTGACACTTGGGATAAATTAGTCTTATAATGGTAGAATCTCACCACCCAAATATGAACCAAATATCTGCCAAGGCAGATTAAACATGCTTACCCAGCTATGGGTAAAAAGGAACGAAAAAGGAACGTGATGTATGAACGTATATTCCAACATCTGGCAACCCTGCTATGTAAATATATCAGAAAATTTTCTCACGAATTTTTAAAACCAGCCAGCACAAATTCCGGGATGCCCTCGTGAGGTTGCAGACGAATTCATCAATGGGGAAAAAGATAGAAGATAGCTAAGAATCTGTCGCCTCATCCTATGTTCCTCACCAAACTGACCAATCTCATCGTTTGAAGAAGCTCATACAAAGTGTAGCTAGATTATCCTTTCGGTTTCGAGTATAGGTATACTAAAATCAAGGACCATACCTGGACCAAGAAGAAAGAAGATGCTGGATTGATGGGCAAAATCAGGCCCTGTGCTCCTTACAGTAAAATAATATTATGCAGGTCCAGCATCTTAAGCTCTTCTCATCTCGTCAATCAACCCATCATTTTTTACTCTAAATATCTTCAAACACAATCAAATTTTTTAAAAATCTTCTACAATTTCCTTGACAAAAGAATATCATTTGTAGAATGGAAAGCATTATAATTATTTCTAAACATTAAGTTAACGTTCCATAAAGAATTTTCCATAGCCATGCTGCTTAGACAGTTCGGATCGATGAATGGTTTATTCCAAAGAACGAGCACGTAACCTAGCAACACCAGACCTGATTTTTTCTCCTGAATCCCCTTGCCTGATGTAACAGTCTGCTGCATCCCCTGGGCTTTGCGAGATAATTTCTTTCTCAATTTCTGATGACGTTAATGCAGACATTATGAAAGCTTATGACGTACAATATCAATAAATGATATCCAGATAGAAAAGGTTTACAAAATATCGATTAAAAGCTTGAGACATAATAGGAAATGGGTGTATGTTGATAAATAAGTTTAACTGGTAATTACGTAATATGAAGTTTAAATTTTTGAAGGGCTCCAAGCGATTTTAAAGTTCGGTTTATGATTGCAAATTCCAAGGCGGTTAAGATTCAATAAAATTTTATGCATGCAACCTGCTCAACATTTAGCAGTTCCGGTTCCCTGTTTTCAGACACTCGTCAGACAGTCGTCGACCTTGATGTTCTTCCGTTCTCGTAGACATTAGGCACAAAAAACAATCGTAAATTATTTCTCTACAAATCTAAGGTTTTATCACCATTTTAAAAAGAAACTTATTTTCTGTGAGATATTGTTGAAAAAAAGTGAATTTTAAAAATGGAGATAGAACCTTACAATTCTGATATCAACAAATGAAATTTTTGGTACAGTTTGTATCATAACACAAAAATAAAGAAGTTTCCCTATTTTTTACCAACATAGAAAAATCGCTAGAAGCATACATTAAAAAAGAATACTTAAAATTATTACATCTTAAAATGTTTTCGAATAAATTCAGTAAAATTTGTGTTAATTTAAGCAATATTGGTCTAAATTTAATACCATGTTATCTAAATTTCGGAATTGAATCTTGAATTCAGAAAAATTTTACTCCATTTAATCAAAAACATTTTAAGGTGTAACAATTTTAAGTATTCTTTTTTACTGTGCATACAACTTGTCCCAGGAAACTGTCGAAATTTCGACGAAATTCTGAGTAAACTTTTGTAAAAACTAAACTGTGTATTTATACTGAAAATAGATATAATTAAATTTCAGCCACTAGAAAGTTTTAGCAATCTTTTTTTGTGATATATATTTTTTTAAAAATTTTTTTCAATTTTCTAAGGTGTTTTCTTTAGGAAAGTTTACCTTCTAAAGAGGCATGGAAAAATTTTCAGATGAGAATTTTCCGTCGTGACCACACCCGCTAAATGCATGAATAGAAGCCAACGGGCGATACTTCCTTGTTTTTCCCCACATTCGATTTGCCATGCATGAATCACGTGAATGAATTCATTGCGAAATTCTCACGGTAATTGGCACCTACGAAGGACTTTTTACATTGAACAATTACAGCACGACAAAAATTAATTTAAATGGAGGTTATTTCATTTTTATTTTAAAATCTCTACTATATTGACTTAAAAATGCGTGCTAAAATTTATGTTAAAATTTACCTTTAATTACCGTAGAGTGGGGATATTCGCGCATGGTGGGGCTTATATGTACTTTAAGTATATTTTTCAATATGATAATGGGGATAAAAATAATAATCTCCATATAATAATCTCGCATATAAGATTCAGAAAGACTTCTACTTTACCGAGGATGAGGGTGGAAATTTATACGACCTCTGTACAAGCATTGAAAAATGTTTAAATATGTGGATGCATTTTAAAAAATTGATTAGACCTCCAAATTTTGTATCAGTTCAATAGTTTAAAAGTAATAAAAAATTCTCGGTTACTCGTGTTTTTCTTCTAAATTTAGGTGGTAAAAGGAATTTTTTTCATAAATGCAAGTTTGTGCTTTCATTAATTAGCTCAAAGGTAATATATGAAAATTTGAAGATCGGCGGTACAATTCGGCTGGTTCAGCAAGTTATGCTATGTGCTAATTTTTCAGTTTTGTGCAGTCGGGTAT
>JBAGKK010018738.1:0-11596 GCA_037177015.1 Euceroptres primus | reverse complement strand
CGGAACTTAACCTCACTATCTTACTTCGTTGTTGAAATGGAAACTGATCGAAAAGCACGCGGCACGAAACATTACAACTTCACTCAACGATTACAAGAAATGATTGAACAGAGCAAGGCACATTTTCCTTTGCGCATTTCTTCTTTCCCCACTCATTTTCTTATTTTAAGAATATTTTCTCCCTTTGGTTAGAAGATACTCTTAAAGTAAGAATTTCGCTTACTTCATTAGGAATATTACTAAGAATATGCCTGTAAGAATATAACACTCTTAATATTAGAATATCATTTTTTCGGTGCAGAGGTTTATGCTCTTGTTCAGTATAGAAGCATATCTTTCTAGCATGAACACAAATCCCATTTAGCACGAACAAACCAGAAAATCCTTCATAATGTCGATAACTGGAATAACACCGATATATTTACAATGCCAACGAAACATATTACCTAACTAATGCTTCTTTTGACTTGAGGTAACCCTACTGACCTCGGATGGGGAAACATGGACGGTGAGGGAAGACGAATTTACCGACGGGAAATGATGTCAGCGTGTAACGACTACCGGAGATCGGTCGGATGTTTCGAGAAACGTCCCGTGGGAAGCTACCCATGGAATTTGTTGCCTTTTCACGCCACTATGACGGTTTTAATGACGATCCAACCGAGAGTGTGCAACGGAAATGGGTCGTTCTTATCTCTCTGTTTGGTCCCGCAGAACAAAGGGAATAATCGTATGTACTATTGCCTTACGCTAAATAAAGAGAACTCCGTGACGACCCTGCTCTGACTCCCACCTCCTTCACCCCTTTCAGTCCCCCAAAGGCCGATAGTCGCTCTTCTTGCGTATTTTCTCTCTTGTTCGCCCACGTTGGAGAACAAACCAAACACTCGATCGCAGTCGCCCCCGCATCACGGTCATGAGAGAATTCACGCGAGAATCTTCGAAGGTCGACAGGTCAAGCTCTACCGCCTTTGGGCCGCGAAGGTCGAGGTGAGAGATCTACCTTCGCCCTGATAAACGAAAGAAACGCTGCGGAGGCCGAGTACGGGGCCTTTGTAAACGCCAACGCTTTGGTAGCGTTCAATAATGCTAAGCGACTACTTCGATTATAATTATTATGAATTGTATATGGAAGTTTGTAATTTAAAAGCATCCTATCTTGAAAGTTTTTAGTCATAAACGATCCAACTTCAAGGTTTCAATCCTGCAATGTCTAACATCACAGTTTTCAATTCTAAACTTGTTTGACCTTGGGGATTCAATTTATTGTGGAATCAGGATCCTAAGGTTGAAACTTTCAATTCTGAGGCATTCTAATTAAAAAATATACCATCCTAAAATGTCGATGCATTCAATTCTAAAGCGTCCTATCTTTGATGTTTTAATTTCAAAACTGTCCTAAGTTTTAACTTTTCAATTCTAAGACGCCCTAAATTAGAGGTTTTTTTTTTAAATTCTAAAGCATCCTAAGTTTGAAGCCTTCAAATTAACGCAACCTGTGCAGGAAGCTTTCAATTTTAAAGCCTTCTTTGTTAATGTTTTCAATTATAAGCACCTTGATATTGATACTTTTTGTGTCAGTTTGATGTCCCTAATTCCAAACCTATATAACATTTTCAATTCTACAGCCTCCTAAATTACAAGCGTTTAATCTTAAAGCATCTTTCTCATTTAAAATTTTGAAGTAACCGAAGTTTTACACTTTCAATTCTAAAGTCCTGAAGTTTGAAGCTGATGTATTCAATTCTAAAGCATCCTAAGTTTGAAGTTTTCAATTATAAAGCATTCTACTTTTGAAGATTTCAATTCCAAAGCATCCCTTGTTTGAAACTTGCAATTCTGAAGCAACCAAATTCTGAAACTTGCAATTCTGAAGCAACCGAATTCTGAAACTTTCAATTCTAAACGACTCTCAAGTTGATTAATTCAATTCTAAAGGATCCTAAGTTCGAAGCTTTTTATTCTAATGCCTCCTAAGCTTGAAACTTTCAATTTTAATGGGTCCTAAGCTTCAAACTTTTAATTTTAATGCGTTCTAAGCTTAAAAATTTTCATTCTAAACTGTCCTAATATTTGACAAGCCTAACGTCCTAAAAGACCAATGTATTCAATTTTAAAGCATCCTATATTTGATGTTTCCATTTCAAAAGCTCCCTAAGTTTAAACTTTTTAATTCTTTAACACCCTGAATTAGAGGTTTTCAAACCTAAAGCTTCCTAAGATCGAAGCTTTCAATCAGAACGCATCCTTGAAGCTTTCAATTTTAAAACCTCCTTTGCTTGATATTTTCAATTATAAGTTCCCTAATACTTTACTTTACTTTACTTTATTAACGGTATACACCTTGATACAATTGAATTATAATTTGTTATAACATATCTAATAATTATATAATCTTAACGAACTTATATAAATGTTTACTAATAATTAGACAAAGCTGTGGAGTGTCATATGGAGTAATCAAGTGGGTGTAATATCAGATTTGGGAATCCAAAATACAAAGTGAACTTACGTGTAAAAGAACGCTTTCGTCGTTTTAACAAAATCATTCAATGATTGATTAAAAATGTCCGCATCGTACGATATCTTATTTATTGCATTAAATGATCTACAGATATTGGACAAAGTGGAATGCGACCCATAATCGGTCTTATAGGTTGGAATTTCAAATAGTACACTTTGTCTCAACGATTTTGTTGGCGCATGAAAAGAGATGGCTTGCAGTAACATTGAGCAATCGATTAGACCGTTAAGTATCTTATATAAATACGTTTGTCCTGACTGTAACCTCCTACATTCAAGAGATTCCAGGTTTATTATTTATTGATGCTTTCTACTCTGGAGAATTTTCAGTTTGACGTTTCCAATTTTAAACTTTAGTTTGAAATTTTCAATTTTAAACCATCCTAAATTACAAGCTTTCGATCCTAAAGGACCTAAAGCGCCCTAAGTTTAAAACCTGCAATTCAGAAACAACCGAAGTTTGAGGCTTTCAATTCTAAAGTGTTTTGAAGTTTAAAGTTCATGTACTCAATTCTAAAGCGTCCTAAGTTTGAAGTTTTCAATTTTAAAACAACCTAAGTTTAAAGTTTTCAATTATAAAGCGTCCTAAGTTTGAAGGATTTAATACAAAAGCATTCTAAGTTTGAAACTTGCAATTCTGAAGTAACCGAAGTTTAAGATTTTTAATTCTAAAGTGTCCTGAAGTTTGAAGTTGATGTATTCAATTCTAAAGCATCCTAAGTTTAAAAGTTCCAATTATAAAGTGTCCTAACTTTGAAGTTTTTATCCTAAAGCATCCTAAAGTTGAAACTTGCAATTCTGAAGCAAGCGAAGTTTGAGCCTTTCAATTTTAAATTGTTCTAAGCTTGAAAATTTATGTATTCAATTCTAATGCGTCTCAAGTTTGAAGTTTTCAATTACAAAGCGCCCTAAGTTTGTAGCTTTTAATACAAAAGCATTCTGAGTTTGAAACTTGCAATTCTCAAGCAACCGAGGTTTGAAACTTACTATTCTAAAGCATCCTGAATTACAAGCTTTAAATCTTAAACCCTCCTGAGTTTGACACTTGTAATTCTGAAGTAATCGAAGTTTAAGACTGTTGACTCTAAAGTGCCTTGAAGTTTGAAGTTCATGTGTTCAATTCAAAAGCGTCCTAAAATTGAAATTTTCAATTATAAAGCGTCCTAACTTTGAAGCTTTTATCCTAAAGCCTAAAGCTTTTATCCTTAGTTTGAAATTTGCAATTTCGAAATAATCGAAGTTTGAGACTTTCAACTCTAAAGTGCCTTGAAGTTTGAAGTTGATGTATTCAATTCTAAAGCGTCCTAAGTTTGAAAGTTCCAATTATAAAGCATTCTAACTTTGAAAATGTAATTCTGAAGCAACCGAAGTTTGAGACTTTTAATTCTAAAGTGCCCTGAAGTTTGAAGTTGATGTATTAAGTTTGAAGCTTTTAATGCAAAAGCCTTCTAAGTTTAAAACTTGCAATTCTAAACCAACTCAAGTTTGAAACTTTCAATTCTAAAGTGCTCTGAAATTTAATATTTCAATTCTAAAGCATCCTAAGTTTGAAACTTTTAATTATAATGGTTCCTGAGCTTAAAACTTTCAATTCTAATGCTTCCTTAGCTTGAAATTCTCAATTCTAATGCTTCCTAAGCTTGAAAATTTCAATTATAATGCTTTCTAAGCTTAAAAAATTCAATTCTAATGGTTCCTAAGCTTGAAATTTTCAATTATAATGCTTCCCAAGCTTGAAATTTTCAATTTTAATGTTTCCTCAGCTTAAAATTTTGAATTACAGTGCTTACTACGCTTGAAATGTTCAATTCTAATGTTTATTAAGCTTGAAATTTTCAATTATAATGCTTCCTAAGCTTGAAAATTTTAATTTTAATGTTTCCTAAGCTTGAAAACTTCAATTCTAATGCTTTCTAAGCTTGACATTTTTAATTCTAATGCTTCCTAAGCTTGAAAATTTCAATTATTATTCTTTCTAAGCTTGAAATTTTCAATTATAATTCTCCCTAAGCTTGAAAATTTCAATTTTAATGCTTCCTATGCTTGCAATTTTCAATTCTAATGCTTCCTAAGCTTGAAATTTTCAATTCTAAAGTTTCCTAAGCTTGAAATTTTTTAATTCTAATGCTTCTTAAGCTTCAAAAATTTTTAATTATCGTACAACTAAGCTTGCAACTGTCAATTATAATGCTTCCTAAGTCCTATATTGAAAACACGGCTTGTAACCTTTTACGGTATGCGCCATCTAGATTTATACAGCGACCAAACGAGGCGGGAATTTTAAATATCCGAACCTATTTGTTTTGAATCAGGGGAATCCCCTTGCAGCAGACGTTTGATAATCATGAGCAGGATGACATTAAACCGAGCATCAATGTACGATAATGTTATCATGGGTACCACGTTTCTTCATTGGTTGTTAACGGGCTTGTAGCTGTAATTTAACTAAGCGACCGACATCAATATCCTTCTTTTGCACTACCGGTTATCGAATGCGTAGTCATTTAAAATTATAAGAAGCAGTAGATATTCTACTCTCGTGTAATTTGCTTGCATAATGTACGCCTACATAAACACCCACGTGGTTACCACTCTTCCAAGAGAGTCCACACTGACATACTATTTACGATAATAATTTGACGAGATGTTCAATCAGAGAATCATTAAACATTATCGCTCAAAGAGAAAGTGAATTTAAAAGTAATGCCCAAGCGATAAGATAATTGCCAGCTGTTAAGAGTCCCATCTCTGATTTACCGAGAATTTTACAAATGAACAGAACATGCTGGACAAGAAAATGCTCGGATGAATGCCAAATAAGATAAAGTACACATTTCGCTAAAGGATATTTATTAAGCTATGAATTAGGTGTGTTTTCTGCAAAAAAAGAGAACATTTTACTCTGCAGTATGGTAAATCAGAAATTACGAAAAGTGATCTCGAAACTACTAAACAGGCGGGAAAAATGTACAAAATTGTAGGGATAACTTTCCATGCTGCGAGGTAAAAGTTTACCATGCCTTTCATTTCTTAATTTTATCTCAATTAAATTGAACATTACGCAAACGAACAGAACTTAACATTCCTTCATACATAACGAAGAGAGCCTTAATATAATTCGCAGACATGAAGACTATAAAGTGCATACATATTCATATTACATATACATATACATATTAATAAACCTATCCTAAACTACACACGCAGATCGCTGCTAGAGTAGATTTTTTAGTAGAATTAACTACAGCTTCTAAAAAACTTACCTTTTTCTTAATAATTCGAGACAGAATAATTCTAATTCAACCGAATAAAGTGCCAAATGCTTGCCTTTTCCAAGGTCGATTTTCAAAGTAAGTTTCACTCCAAAATATCTATAGAATCTGAGTATTTGAATTTTCGCTGTGTTCTATATAAATCATTTGTTCAAGGCCGTGTATACTTTCAGGAATACCCATGGATTTTTGAAATTTTTTGCTTTCATTTGTAACTTCCAAAATGTAACATTCTAGACACGTGAGAAAGTATTAAATATGTGCTAAATTGGCATGAAATTTGCAAGTAAATAATTTATAAACACTGTAATAAAATAATGCATTAAAATATCAAATTTAATTTTGAAAAATGATTTAATATTTGAATGGTATAAAATAAAAATGTATAGTCTTCTGAATATTAACAAAATATTATAAAACTAAAAGTTTGGTGATCTTTTCTTTTCTTTCATGTAAGAACTTAATTTCACAGTAATGATTATATACTTGATATTCTAAGCTTATAATTGTAAGTACACTCATCTCGCGTTACTGTGCCGCTCGTTCTTGTGCCGGCTTCACGGTTGTTCACGCTTGAATGCTTCTGCCTCCCCCCCTGAGTGTCCCTTGACGCCCTACACTGAGGCTCATCGCTCGGACAGTCAGGGCCGCATCAGAAGTTGTTTACATCACGACTCTCTGGGCATATACTTTTGTGCTTCCAGAAACTATATATGCGGTTCTGAGTGTTGACATAAGAATGCTCGTCACTATAAATTCGGTTCAAATTGGATTTTGTTAGCGCCCCTTACTGTGCCGACCAGACCCGAGGCCGGCACAGTAACGAGAGATGAGTGTAATTAAAATTTTATTTCGAAATTTTTGAAATTACTCAACAATTATTACTATTTTAAAACTTATAGAAAGATTTTAAAAAGTTTAAATCTTTCTAACAAAATTTTACTTTGAAGTGATAACTTCTTATGGCACGGTGTGAACTCGCAAAACTAACAGGATTTAAGGGGAAATACGGGTAACGCTTCACGGGTAACGCTTCCTTTCCTCTATCTCTTCTTCGCTTCTCCCACTGACTGACTCTTTCAATCTCTCTCCCTCTCTATCTCTCCTTCGCTTCCTCTCCCCCCTCTCTCTCGTTCTCTCCCTCTCTCCTCTCTCTCGCAAACAATATAATACAATGTCATACAATGTGATACCACATCATATAATATGATAGAATATGATATAGTACCATACAATATGATACAATATGGCACAGTATGATACAATATGATAGGATATGATACAATATCACAATATATGATACAATATGATACAATACGATACAATAGCATATGCTATGATACGATATGATACAAAATAGTATAATATGGTTTAATACCATACAATGTGATACAATATTATATACTATGATAGAATATGATACAGCATCATACAATATAATGCAATATGATACAATATGGCACAATATGCTACAGTATGATACACAATCACACTATATGACACAATATGAAACGATATAATGCAATATAAATCAATATGATGTAATATGATACAGTATGATACAATGCCAAATGATATGATACAATATGATACATCCTAATGCAATGTGATACAATATCATATAATATGATGTATTATGATACAGCATCATACAATATGATGCAAAACGATACAATATGATGCAATACAATAAATGTGATACAACATGGTACAATATAATAGAGTATTGTACAATATGATACACTATCACCCTATATGATACAGTATGATACAATATGATGTAATATGATACAGTATGATACTCATATGAAGTTGTTTTTAAATAAAATTGTTTATCAAAATATATTGCAATACAAATTTTAAATAAAACTTTTGTAGTCTAAAAAATTAAGTGAAATAAAAATTAAATTTCTAAAAGATAAAATCTTTTTAAAAGGTTAAAAATATATTTTTTTGAATTACATCTTTTCAAAAGGTTAAAAAATACTTTTTTGATATTATTTTGAAAAATTTGAATCATAACTGAATTTGTTTCGAGATGATCATGAAATTGATAACAACTGAATGGTGTTATCAATAGAGATCAATAGAGAATATTTTCTTTAATATAAACAAAATGGCAAAAATAAATCTAAAACGATTTTTAAGATTTATAAATTTATAAACATTAATCAAAATTTAATACTATTTAAAAAATATATATTTTAGTTTATTAAGAATATTATTTATTATTTGGTATTTTAATTTCTTATTTAAAAGAAAATTATTTTTTTATTTATTCAAAATTCATCGTTCAAAACTTTCTCTATGAGGAAGAAATGAAGGTGCATTTGTGTCAATAGAAACAAATATATTTCTGCAGAAAATTTCTACATCCATTTGTTTATTTATATATGTACAACCGTCACTTAATTTGAAGACATGAGAATGACAACTCGGTAAAGACCATTTGAAGTTGGCCCCTAAATTAAGTTATTTTAACTATTACTTGGAGGGCCAACTTCAAATGGTCTTTAACGAGTTGTCATTCTCATGTCTTCATTTGTAAACGGTTGTTATCATCGCAGCAGAAACATCATTAAGGTGCAATTACCTCCACTTAAAATTAAGTTCATTAAATTTAAATGCATACAATTCTGTTGGAAAAGATCAGAGACGTTTTCTCTCTCCGACTTGAAATCCATGTTTCGAACTTGATTGCCGGTGTGATGTCACCGGTATGTATACCAGCGGAAGATCATAAATGAAGTACTAATCTTACGAATAAGATTCAAAATCATTAAAAATATCAAAATATCTCGAAAACTAATTAATTAAATCCATGGACTAATTGAAGTGAGCACAAATTTATTATAAACGTTAATTTTCAGATACTAATTTATACTTAATTAATTCTCATTGGAAAAGCTAAATAAGTCGCATGATAAATGTTTTCGTGCTGCGCAGGTTATATACACAGGGATAGGGACAAGTTTACCATGCTGGCAGGTATTTCACTTGGCGCGAAACCCAACCGGCGTCTCTCGTGCAGCATGGTAAAATCTAGCATATTTCTGGGCACTCTTTCACCTATTTTCATGAGCATTAAAATTCATATGCACAGTAATAATCTTACAATTATTTTTCGCGTTTAACATGCTCGGCGGTAAAAATTTTCTCACTTTTAAGGTTAAAGTTTCCATAAATCTGGATAATTTTTTACTTATTTGTCACTCTTCCGAGCATTCTCTTGCCAGCATGGTAAAATCTACTCCAAACGTTTTCTCCGAGTACATTCTTTAGACTTTTGTTGGAGGTTTTCTGAAATTAAATTTTGATTTAGATATTTAGAATCCGAAAATTGTAGCCTTCAGCAGATTGTTTGTTAAGCGTTTTTTTCTTAATTTTCGATTTTACAAGGCATTTCTCCAATTTTCAATCAATATCAATACTCACCAAATTTGGTTGAGACATCTCATAAATTTTTCTGGCAAAATCCATATATTTTAATGTTTTCGTGTACCTTGAATATTTGGCGACCGCAAATCTTGATGGAATCAAAGCATTTAATTATGCTTTTAATCCCTTTTCAATTAAAATTTCTAAATCATCAGAAAAATAAAAAGTTTCAATTGAATAAACCATCGTGTTATATCAACTATAATTGGATGGTATTACTGTCCCAGAAAATCCATAGATTTCACTTGTCTGAAACGTAAAAAAAGCCGCTGATTGCGTTCCAGCGAAGCATGGCGTTACATTAATGTAGCCCTATTACACATACCGAAAAGGGTAATTACTCGTTGCTAATTACATCCTCCTCTCGGGGTCCCGAGTGCCTTTTTCACTGATCCGATTTTATTTACCGTAGAAACGACACGACACGATTAACTTTCACGATGAGGATGAGGTAGAAGAGCGTGCATCACGATCATTGATCCGATTGTAATTCGATTGTATCTGGAGCGGCATTACGGAGGAGCCTGTTTCACTGTTGCGCAAGATCGGTTCTCTAGATCCTCCTCCAGATCCCTTTTAGATAGATCTGCCCGATTACCGGGCTCTTGACTGCAAACTCGTTGTTGTTCTGGCTTCTAGAGCCCGAAACCTCACCAATGCATAGCGCTTTTATCGCATCGAGGCACTGCTCGACTAATGGTATGCCGGAAGTTACGCGAAAGAAACACCTGCCCATCTTTTCTGCACCATGTTTCAGATGGAGAATGGGGAAAAGAAAAAGAAACCAGAGAGTGTTCGCAAAAAAAAGGGAGTGAAAGACATCGGAGAAGGTAGATGAAGAGCAGATGGATTGGATGAGGGATGTTTTTCTTTTCTTATCTTGTGATTCCATCCATTCCTCGGAGCCAAACTGGCCCTGCGTATAAACGTCATTGAGCCTTCTCGTTTGTGGCCAATTCTATTGTCGAATTACTTTTCAGTGAGTGATCTCTTTTGGCGGGGTGAAATTGCTTTTTAAGTAGGTTCAAATTCAGGGTGGCCGTTTTCACCGACGAAAAAAATTCCCGGTCATTTCCCGGTCATCAAAATTTTTTTCTGGGTCATTAAATAATAGTTTCCAATGAAAAACAGTTAATGCAATGGGTTTTAAAAGTTTTAAAATGTTTTTTATTTAATATTCTGAACATACAAACATTAATGAAATAATGTCATTTTAAGTGGAACGAGAGCACAAGTTTTAAATCTATGTAATATAAATATTTTAAGTTTAACAAATCCCTAGTGACTAAAGTGTGATATTAAAATATCTATGTTGTTTTTCAACATATATAAATATGTTGTTTTTCAAAGGAAATAAGAAGACACGTATTTTACCGATTTAAGAAAAAATATATTTTTACGAAGTTATGAGTATTTGAATTTTAAGCTTCTTTTTTTAAACAAACACAACATTTTTCTTCAAACTTTTATAACTTTAGTCTCAATTAAGATATTTGAGTTTTTTTTTCTGATTATGGTGAGGTTTATTGGCTTCTTTCAAAATACGCCAGAAAATTTAAAAAGTATTGAAAATTCGCAAAATGGCGACGGTTTTTCTGAAAAAATTAAAAGACGATTTTCTCAAAAACCCCACCTTGTTTTTTGTCCAAATTTTTTTGATAAATTGGTACTCATGTTTCTAATGATAAAGTTTTCTCAATTTTTTTCAGGTGTATTTTGAGTGCGAGAAAGTTTCCAAAGGCCCAAAAAAAATTTAAGATAATTTTCAAAGGTATTAAAATTTATTACTGTTTTCTTAGGTTTATAAAAATAAGATTTTCCCCTAGAAAAACTCAAAATATTAAAATGTCACAAGATTTTTGAAAATTGGGCATATTTTGTAGATTATAGAAAAAAGTTAATATTAGTGATTTTTCTAAAACTAAGAATAACGAATTTTTAAAACTTATTTTAGCCTCCGCGAAACTCAGGATATGGATCGATTTATTTCAAATTTTACACAGCTTATAAGGGACCCGAGATGAATCTTTTTAGTGCTAGGCTATTTTCGATTTCTACATTTTTTTCGACTCACTCTACTTTTTCGCATGTGTGAAATGTACGATTCTCATTAGTCGTATATAGGTCATATTTTTTATATAAGGAAAAAATTATTATTTAATTTAGAAATATATTCATTGACAAAATAATGCTGACCCCCCCCCCCTCCACACACACACACACACACACACAAATAAGCGCGCGCGCGTGCGTAAAACGTTGGTCAAACCTTAAATGTTCAAAATTCTGAAGCTTGACCCAAGCCTCGATAATTCTCAATTGCTAATTTCAGATATTGCTTTTATGTAGAACTCTACAAAGAC
>JBAGKK010018727.1:0-11597 GCA_037177015.1 Euceroptres primus | reverse complement strand
GATTGTGGCCCTCATCAGTGGTGTTTGTTTATTCTGGAAAATTGTACAAAAATTTTGGTTACAGGTACGCAGTGTGTATTGTTCGTCTTGAAATATTCTTTCTAAATATGAATCAGTGAAAAATGAGTATCAAACAGTTATACTCTCTAAATCTGAATTAGTTTAAAATAACTGATTCAGAAGCAAGAAGTCAGTCACTGATACAAACAATGAAAATTTAACTATAATTTCAGTCAAAATTCACTGATTTTCAGTTACAATTTTTTGAAATTTACTGGAAAATTTACTGATTTCCTGTCAAAAACGTTACTGAAATTTTATTTAAATATGTAACTGATTTTTTGTTAGTCAGAAAAAACCTCAAAATAAAATTTGACTGATAAATAAGTGAATTTATGCTAATAATTAGTTAAAGAACTGAATAAATCAGTAACTGACTTATTGGTTCTGAATCAGTGACTTTTAACTGATTTAGATTTAGAGAGTCGAAATAAAATTGGTAAATCAGTCTTCTTCCTTTAGCACTCAGTGAAAATTGATTACCTTTCAGTTACAAATGACTGAATTTCAGCTGAAAATTATTTTATTTGCAGCCAAAGAAGTTACTGAAATTCAAGTGAACAAGAAATAACTGTTTTTTTAGTTAGAATCATAATTTCAAAATGAAATTTGACTGAGAATCAGTAAATTTTTACTTATAGTCGGTTAAATTTGAATTGAATAAATCAGTGACCGACTCTTTGCTTCTGAAATTGCTTCAAAAATTCAAAATTTCATCCTCTCTTTTAACTGATTCAGATTTAGAGAGGATGAAATTTTGAATTTTGGAAATCTTCTATTTATGTATTTATTTTTTCTATGCGATTTTTCTAGTGCGAAAATTATAGATTTTATATACAATTCGTGGTGACAATTAATAAAAGATAATAATTAAAAATGTGTTTTTAACACATTTTTAAATGTTTTAAAATTTAAATTTGTTAGACCTTAAAATTGTTTGGATTAAATTCATCAAAATTTGTCTGGATTTAAGCAAAATTGATTTGTTTTTAAGTAAAATTTGTCCGAATTTAAGGCTCAATGCTGAAATTCAGGTAACGTAGTATTAAATTTAGACCAAAGTTGTTTAAATTAAGACAAATTTTGTTGAATTTAATCCAAACCATTTTAAGGTGTAACAATTTTAATAACATCTACATTGAAAATTCGACTTTCGATGCCTGTACAGCGGGGCGAAAGTAGCAGTTTCAACCTTAGGGTTGAAAGTAAAATACAGCTGACAGAAACTGCTTAGCAACTTAGTTTCTGTCAGCTGTTTTTTACTTTTAACCCTGCGGTTGAAACTGCTACTTTCGCCTCACTGTACAGGCATAGAGTCGAATTTTCAATTTAGGTGTTATGAAAAATTGTTATAGTGACTTGGGGAGAAGCAATGATGTCAACTCGTGTGATATGTAAGGCAGCTAACCTCACACTCGTTGAAATCGTCGCCTTTGTCCCCTAGTTACGTAATACATATACTATCATTGAATCGATGAATGGAACTTTTATTTTAAAAGATTTTTAAATTTTTTTAAATGAAATTTTATTAGTTTGAAGTCATCCTATATACGAAAAGTTAACTTTTTTTACTGTGTATGCTTGGGAATAACCTCTTTGCTTTTCGGCTGAAAGTCAGTCACATAAATTCCTTACTTTATTTTCAGTATCCTTTTTAACTGAAAGTCAGCAAGTGTCATTTTAATCGAAAAGTCAGTTTTATGCTTTATTGTGTTACTGTGTTATTTTAAGGCCGTAAATAAGTCTTAAAAATACTATAGATCAGTCCAAAAATTGACCGAATTTAAACGTAAAAGCAAGGGAGAAAGATAGACTCTCTAAATCCGAATCAGTTACAAGTGACTGATTTATGAGTAAGAATCAGCAAATAAAGTCGCCGATACATTACAGTCGAATTTCACATGGAGATTATGTTTCTGACTAAAAAAGCAGTTATTTTTTGCTCACTAAAGTTTCAGTAACATTTTTTACTGAAAATCAGTAAATTTGCAACTTATATTCAGTCATTTTTTAATTGAAAATGAGTTTATTCTGCTAAAGCAAAAAGGCACACTGTTTGCACACTGAAATTTCAGAAACTTTTTGACTGTAAATCAGTAAATTAGCAGCTCAAATTCAGTAATTGTTTTACTGAAAACTATTTTATTTTTACTGATTGCTAAAATCAAAAAGTCACTCACTGATCGACAGTTAAAATAACTGATTATCAGTCATTTTTCACTGAATTATATTTAGAGTAGAATAGAACAGTATAAATTAGAACAGAATAGAATAGAACAGAATAGAACAGTATAGAATAAAAGATAAAGGAAATAGAAAAGAAAAGGAAGCAAATTTTAAAATGTAATCATTTTAAGACTTTTTTATTAGGTTAATTTAATGGTTTTATAATTTTCCTAATACAGCAGAAAATGAATACAATTTTCCCAGCAATTTAGGAGTGGATGGCTTATCTCTTTAATGGCGCTTTCGCCACTCATGAATTTTCAGTAGTGGGTGTTGGAAAGAAGATGAGAAGTGGGATGAGGATAGAAGATAGAAAGAAATGACGATGGCTTAAGTAGGTGTGGCGTGTCCAGCATACGGAGTGGCGTTTTTCCTTGCCAATTCAATTATCCCCGACTCTTTTGCAATCTTTGAAAAAGGAAACTTGCGACATAAAGCTGCATTTTTTATGCAGCCACTCTCACAAAATAATTATATTTGGGCTATTTGTAAGCATTAAGATGATATACAAAGGAAGGGAGGTATATTTCAAATTTTATGAATCAAGATAAAAATCAATGAAAAATACTGCATATTGAAATATGAAGTACTTTTTAAGATGTGTGCCCTTTCAAGCAATTACAAACTTATTTTAGCTACTAAATTTGTTGTCCGATTGAATCTAAAATTTAGTATTTGTATTACATAAATATATAATGCGAGATACACGACATTTATATTTATGTTACGTGCTAGCTTTTTATAAGTGTCATTAAATTTCTATAAATTATAGATATTACATTATATGAATTATATTCTTATAGAAATTTAAAGTAGATTAAAAATGTTAATTGCCTGCAAACTATTTCCCTTTGACTTTTGCTACTCTTCTCCGTAGATAAATTATCGAAATTTATTCCTTTTCATAAATGTTCATAAATGTCATAGAAATTTTTAACTATGTTAGTTGCTTTTTGAAAGATATGGTTTATTGTTTAATAATTTACTAAACGTTAGAAGCCTTTTTACTTAGCGATAATCATCTTGTTTAGGCACAGAAAAATATTTAATTCAAAGAAATATTTCATTGACACAGACATGGTTCATTTAAACTTTAAACTAATCAAATTCTAATATAAATAAGTCTCAGGTATTTTGTTATGATTTATAATATTACTAAATCCCTGATAAGGAAAAATATAACGATAACCATTTCAAAAATATAAAAACAAGAAACTATGTATTTCGAAGATATACTAAAACTGAACTGAACTAAACTTCGGAACGATTTTTCCAGGCGGATGTTTACAGTCCATAGCAACCTTACCACATCACCGTTAACTTTTAGTTCTGGTAATTCGGGTTGGGATAAACAGCCAAAAAAAACTGACCAGAGGAACCGGATTTCCTTCAACCTCTCTCAAGGATTGCAGTTTTCATGGAATGTATAAAAAAAAGGGTTACTATTTTTTGTCTAGTTACTTTGACTCTAAAATCTAAATTGTAAGAATCCCTAAAGCTAAATTACGGTCGAAATCCAAGGCCAGTTTTTTAGTCTTTTTTTTTGCATAGCATCTTAGTATCCGGTCGATGTCTTTTCCAGATTCAGGGTTTCGAGACTGGATACGAAACGGGATCCATTCGATGGAAATGAAGGGGAGAGAAAAGAGCACGTGTTTGGAACTTGAAAGACGAAGGAAAAACGGAAGAAGAAAAAAAAACTGAAGGAGACTGAGAGGGACGGAAAAGAATGGAGAAGAGGGATTCGAGTTGCCACGAAGGCGGATTGACGCCGGGAATATTCTTTTTCCTCGTCAAATACGAACAACTGACAAAGATATATTCAAACGGGATTGGTTTTTCAGACAAAGGATTGAATTTCCGTGGAGAAGCATTTCAGATAGATTGAATTTTTTTAGTCTGAGTTATACTAAGTTTCTTAAGGCACTGTGTTTCAGTGATAACAAAATTGAATCTACTTTACTTCTCATTTTTGGAATAGGTTCTCTCAGAATTCTGTTTACTGAAAAGGATTTCTTTGTCCAATTTGAATCTCGATCTCTGTGTTAGTCTTGTATAATAAAGTTTTATGTATGTATTTATTTTCATGAATAAAGAATGACTAGAATTACATTTTTTATTAAAGAATTGACTATATACAATATTATTTGGATGCAGAAAATAAGTTTTATGCAAAAGGTGAGTATCAATTAATATTTGCGCTCAAAAAAAAGTTCTGGTTAAATATGAGTAATTGTAATATAGAATTTCTGGTTATTTAAACCACAATTCTGTAAACAAGAATTTCTGGTTGTCTTAAACAGAGATCTTGTTAAAATAATCAGAATTTTTATAAGGTCACGTTTAACTCTACATTTTGATTATTTTAACCAGAATTTTTTTTAGTAATAATGACTATTGTCTATCATTCAAAGTACATTTCCATTTAAGAAACTATATTTTTCTTAAAGAAAACAACAATTAAGACGGCAGCGAAAGTTAGCCCAGCGTTTTTCAGTGTAAAATATTTAATTTTCTTAATAAATTAACTTCTGTCCTTTTTTTCTTAAAAATAATTTCCATGCTCAAATGAAAAATAAATGCTGGATCTTTAATTTGAGAAAAATTGAATAAACATACTGACCGTTCATATACTGGCACTAATTTAGAATTGGACTATAGTTTCCCAGTTTGCCTGATTGATATAAGAGCAGAACAGCTGCAACTTTTTAGAAGAGGGTCCTTTTTCTTTGAATTTGTGGGTCTTGGACTCTTCCTTTCGAAAACTGCATGAATATCAGCTGCGGTTTCTGAAAAAATCGTTCATGCATAGTGAACAATAAGTGTAAATTTAGGTACTCACGCCTATGCGTAACGCTCAAACGAAGGAGCAATATGGAGCATCTTCTTGCTCTTATATTTTCAACAGACTTTATCATAAAACGGTCTTTTTCTAATTTTTCTCGATTTATCTGCTTGAATGGAAATAATATACCCAACTTTTTTAGATAGGAAATAATAATAATATAAATGATAATATTATGTTATTGTGTTATAACTGTTATATAACGACTGTATAACAATTAGATAACATTTTACATAAAGGTTTTAAATAACTTTTTAATTACTATTTGAATAAGTGCATAGACGTAGACTTTTCAATGGCACCCCAACCTCCCGTTATGCGTAAGTATTGCTGCATAACAGTTATATAAACATAAACGTAACTGTTATGTAATAATTGTTGGATAACATATTTAAATAATTTAATAATTTTTAGAATTCATTGTTACATAAAAAAGCAGATTTCCCAATAAGATACCTAATAAGATATTCTTAATGTAACTGTTATTTTATAAATGTTATATACTTTATACAACTATTTATATTAACTTATATAGAACTATCTAAAATGTTTAATATATTTTTTGAATTTTATTTTATTTTTTTGAAATTTATTTTTAAATAACTGAACAGACTTTCCAATAAGATTCTTATTATAACTGTTACTGTATAAACGTTATATAACTTTGTACAACTATTTATATATAACTTACTATATATATATATAGTAACTATTTATATATATAACTATTTATATATAACTTATATATAACTATAACTTACTATCTAAAATGTTTCATATGTTTTTTGAAATTTATTTTTAAATAACTAAACAGATTTTCCAATAAGATTCTTATTCTAACTGTTACTGTATAAATGTTATATAACTTTGGACAACTGTTTTATGTAACTTATGTTGAACTATCTAAAATGTTTAATATTCTTTTTGAATTTTTGGTTCAATTCAATAAATATTTAACTGTTTTCACCAAAAGTTTGGTTGATTCAACTAAATAGATAATAATTTGATGGATTCAACAAAAACATTTGGTTCAAGCAAAAATATATTTTGTAAAATTAATAAAACGAATCAACCAAAAACTTTCGTTAATTTAAGCAAACGAGTTTGGTTTACTTTTTTTGTAGTTTTTTCACAAATTGTTTTTAATACGCAAGATATTACTTTTTAAACATATTCTGATGCTTTAAAAATTGTTTAAACAATTTATTATTGTTTATCATGATATTCTCTTAGCGTAAAGCTGGAAAATTACATTTTTTTTACATTCTTCAACTTTTCTTCCATTCTCAAGTCATAATGAGATAATAATTATTGCAAATTGTCAAAAGTAAGTGTTTAAACATTTAATTGTTGTTTATAACGATCTTATCTTAGAATAAATCTAGAAAATTGCGATTTTTGCTATATTCTTCCACTTTTCTTCGATTCTCTAGTTATAATGGGATAATAATTATTGAAAATTAGCAAAAGTAATTGTTTAAACAATTAATTATTGTTTATTACGATATTCTCGTAGAATAAGGCTAGAAAATTGCGGTTTTTTCAACATTATTCAACTTTTCTTCGATTCTTTAGTTATGAACAATTAAATAATTAAACATTGAAAGAAATCATTGTTTAAATAATAAGAATACTTAATTTAGAAAAAAATGAAGGAACGTTTTTTAAATAATGATTCTTATTGGCGTTTATTTATTTTTAATTTGTTCATAACTAAAAAGCCGAAGGAAAATTCGAAATTAAAAAAAAACGCAAGTTCCTGGATTAATTCTCAAAAAAGTATAATAATAGACAATAATATACAGTTCGAAAAATGAGTTTTCTTGATGTTTATTGGTTATTATTTGTGGATAACTAAAGAGTCGAAGAATGTAGAAAAAGTAGCAATTTTCTATCTTCGTTTTAAGATAAAATTGTTATAAACAATAATAAATTGTTTAAACAATTATTTTTGTTAATTTGAATTAATTATTATCTCATTATGACTAAAGAGTCGAAGAAAAGTTGAAGAATGTAGAAAAAACCGCAATTCTTTAGCTTTATTCTAAGAGAGGATTGTTAGAAGCAATAATTAATTATTTAAACAATTACTTTTGTTACTTTTCAATCATTTTTATCTCATTCCAAGTGAAGAGTCGGAGAAAAGTTGAGAAATGTAGAAAAAAACACAATTTTCTAGCTTTATTCTAATAAAAGATCGTTATAAACAATAATTAATTATTTAAACAATTACTTTTGTTACTCTTCAATAACTATTATTTCATTCTAATTAGAGAGTCAAAGAAAATACGGAGAATGTAGAAAAAACCGAAATTTTCTAGCTTTACTCTAAGAGAAGATCGTTATAAATAACCATTAATTGTTTAAACAGTTAATTTTGTTAATTTTCAATAATTATTATTATCTCGTTATAACTAGAGAGTCGAAGAAAAGTTGAAGAATGTAGAAAAAACCGCAATTTTCTAGCTTTATTCTATGAAAAGATAGTTACAAACAATACACAATTTTAAAAAAAACCGCAGAAAATAAGAATAAACGCCAAAAATACGCGGTATCTCATTTTTGCACTAATGAGGTTTTTTTGGGATCCTATAAAAGTGGTTTATCTAATATTAACGATTATATCGCAAATTTACAAAAACATCTTTTTCTCTTATAGGAAATGCACGTTAAACTTTATGCGCTTTGAGCCACCTCTAAATATCAATTGATTAAAAAAAAAAAGTACGTTTTTACTCTTTTTGGTATTCGAATAAATTTGTGGGGTGATAGCATGAAAATTCAAAGAAAAAAAATTTGGACCACCCTACTGTGCAATCCCATGTAAGCTTGAAATATTTATACAAACATGTGAAATCTCATGCAATCTCTGTACAATCTCATGCCATATCTGTGCAACCTCGTGTAATCTCTATGCAATCTTCTGCAATTCCGTGCAATCTTGCAGTCCCTGGGCAATTTCTATGCAATTCCATGCAATCTTTGTGCAATTTCATGCAATTTCATGCAATTTCTTGCAATACCCTGCAATTCCATGATATCCCAGGTAGGAATTTCCAAGGCTAAAGCTTGTACGAGCCTTCTTTTGCTCATGCTTGATGACACAAGCGTCGGTCAAGCTTAGTTTGTTTTGTTCAAGCTGTGTTGGTTCAGGCTTAGGACATCAAGGCTCAACTGCAAAGTTGTTCTAAGCCTTAATCAATCTTCGGTGATCAATACTGGATTAATATTTTATATTTTTGCTTTTTTCTAATTTTATTATTTTTATAGTATA
Source organism: Euceroptres primus (assembly GCA_037177015.1). NCBI lineage: Eukaryota > Metazoa > Arthropoda > Insecta > Hymenoptera > Figitidae > Euceroptres > Euceroptres primus. Next base: position 3,192 of record JBAGKK010018727.1, on the reverse strand, counting down.
TTAATTTAATGTATATATTTTCCAATTATTAAATCTTAACATTCGCATCACTATCAGCAGTGAGGTCTGTGAGATTAACACATAAGTTATGCTTTCCGCAAGTGTAAAATGTACGATTGTCATTGACCGTAAATAAGGCTTATTTTTATGTACATTATTATTTAATTAAAAAATATATTCACTGACAAAATAATGCTGTCGTATAGCTATAGCATCTGTCTTTGTGAAATTCTATATATAAAAGCAATTTATAAAATTAGCAACTGAAAATTATCGAGGCTTGACTCAAGCTTTAGAATTTTAACTTTTTAAGGTTTGACCAAGGTTTTAGTAAAAATCCTGGTCGAGGACTTAGCTTCCATGGCTGGCAATGGCTGGGTCTATGAAAGGTTGGGTCAGGCTTGGATACCAAGCCTCTCCCTCGCCTTCACAGAGAGCTTGGCGAGCCTGCCACCGCCGTCAATTTCCTCCTACCTTACATCCTGCAATCTTGTGTACACAAAAAATTCATGTAATTAATCCCTTGTTATTTCGTAATATTCCGTAACATTATAATTATTATACAACATTATATACTATCCCATATAAAAACCAACCGTCCCTTGGATTTGTACCGCCCTGAATTATGATTCCACAGATTTTCCCTCGTTCGAATACATATCTTCTTATTCTGGACATCGCGGTGGAGACAATCGTGAAAACTGCAATATCTGAGGAGCGTGCCCGCTTTTCGTAGCAAAGTGACTTTTTAGTTTAGAGATACATATATACCTAGAGAACATTGAGGGCTAGCCATCAGCTCCGAACAAAGTTACACGTAACCTGAAAGCGTCCGAAGTACGAAGTTAAGTCGTCTTCACAAAAAGACACTGGCGGTGTGTGAGTAAATTTCGTGGCGGAAGCAAAGACCGTGGCTGCAATAAAAAGACAAGCTCGAGATGTGTCTCAGTCTGCAACAAGCATAGATGTTACATGGGAGGAGAGGGTGGGACGTGAACACGAGCCAAGAGTGGTTAGGACACCGATTCTCTGTGGGGTACCATTTCCTTTATTCATGCTGTCAAAATATTTCATGCAAGCCAGCGCGCTTTACCACGGATTATGCACGGAGACATTGTACCGGTTAAAATCGTCCTGCTATCAAAACTTGGTTCTGTACTCTTGAAAACTCACACACAACACAAGTTTTGTATAAAGAGATTGCACACCGAAAGGAGGAACTTCTTTCCTTCGTGTACTGGCTCCAAATGCTCAAGGATTCGATATTCGATTTCGGTCACGTCAGCTTTATACAGGGAGCTGCTTCGATTCCATAAGATCTTCTTTTAGATAGAGATCGTTTAGAAAACTACGTTTGTGTCTTTATTTTCAGGACATTGTCCGGTTTAGAGCAAATACACTATTTTAAGGAATACGATTACACAGGCCGACAAAATTTGTACCCAAAGACCGGACTAGGTGACCCGGAAAGATTTTAATGTCCTAAAAACGAATCTGTTGTCCAAATTATTCCTATACGTCAGGATTTCGAGATATCCTAACCTAAAAGTAAAAAAATGACCATTTTCATTCATACTTTTTCTCATATTTTTTTTCTCTTAAAACTACTCACGCCAGCGTTTACTACTCCTTTTTACCTTTCATTTCCATTTCGAATCATACCGAACTGATTTTTTTTCTCCGAGATTACCCATTTCAGTTTCACACTGAAAAACTAGTAAAGAAGGCGAACACAGCGAATAAAATTGTATTATTCGATTGATAAACGGTTTGGTGTCTAAAGGTTTTTGAGTTTGCTGAATCCAAATTTGAACTCAGATTTGCAAAATTCAAGATGGCGTATCCAATTTGGCGGACCAAAATTTTAAGAAATACTTGGTCTTGTATAAGACTTAAATTTTGCAAATCTGAGCTTAGAACTCAAAGAAGTACTAGACGCTGGCGTTTTAAGAGAGAAAAATCGCTGCTCGTGTTATATTATTTCAAATATGGCTGAAAATGGCCATTTTTTCACTTTAAGGTTAGGATATCTCGAAATCCTGACGTATAGAAAAAATTTTAACACCGAATTCGTTTTTAGAACATCAAAATCTTTCGGGGTCACCTAGTGTAGTCTTTGGGTACAAAAAAATGTAAATTAACATAGGCCCTTAATTTTTAACGGCCTGCGTTATTTTAAATGGGCATGCGATACATTATGATTAAGGGAATACAAGAAATCATGATGACGCATGACTGTCTTATTTTTCAAAAATTAAAAAAAAATTTTTTTTCAAAATTTTTGAAAAACTAGACATAACAGCCATGCGTCACGATGTTTTCTATTAATCTCTTAAATTTTAACGCGATATCTTTACTTGTTTAAAAATAAGACCGCCTCAATATTTTTTATACCCCGCCGGTAATTCGTGACGTCATAAAGTATCACATGCCTTTAAGCTTTTATTGTCAATTGGAGAATTGAGAAATCAATTGTGAATAAATTAATGGTTTAAAGAAGAAACCAGGGACCAACTTATTGGACACTCAGAAAAAAAATTTTTACATTCAAACAAAATTTTTTTAAATCATAAATATAATTACATTGCTATGAAGACAAAAAAAACATATGCTTGATTCAAACAAATATTATTTAAATAAAAAATTTTTTTTTGAATAAAACAAACTTTTTTCGGATTAGACCGAGGATATTGTTACGGAAATTTCCGTACAACTAGGATACAACACAAAGGGGGGACAAAGGGGCTATTGTTACGGAAAATTCCGTGCCTTGGTACACTAAGTTGTGTGCTAATTGTACGGAAATTTTCGTAGTACTAGACACTAGACGCTGCCTTCTGATTAAACAAATGTTGTTTTAATATAAACAAATTTTCATACCGAATCACGAAAAAGAGGTTAAAAAACGATTTTTTTAAGTTAAAAATAAGTTTTCTCTGAATGGAGGGTTCTTTGTTCGAAAATTAGTTTCCTGCTCTTTTTTTAATTAAAAATAATTTCAAAATTAAAGAAATTTATGGTCTTAGTTAATTCAACATTTAAACACTATCAATTTAAAAAGTGTTTTCTGGTTCTCGTTCACGCTTCACTGATTCTGTCTCCCTCCCAAGCGTCTCTTGACCGGCCTACATCGCTCGAACAGTCAGGGCCGCCAGAAGTTGTTTACATCACGACTCTCTGCGCATTTACTTT
>JBAGKK010018716.1:0-11597 GCA_037177015.1 Euceroptres primus | reverse complement strand
TCCAAAAGTGACATACTATTTTGTTAAAATTTCGCAAACTTTTTCCATTTTTTGGAACAGTTATTTTTTCCGTGTATTCTCTAAATCTGAATTAGTTAAAATTTTCAGTGATTTCATACAGTGACCGATTTCTAGCTAGTTCGTTAGTGAATTTTGACAGAATTTTAGTGAAATTCATTGAAATTCAGTCAAAAATTCACTGATGATTTAGCTAGAAATGGGTCACTAAATGAAATCAGTGAACATTGACTAATTCAAATCTAGAGAATATATTTTATGTTATTAAACGTGTTGCATTAAAATAAAATAATTCGAATCAAACAAAATAATGAGAACTATTTTTAAATGTATTTCCTGACTTCTTGATGTAAAAAATATTTTGAAAAATGACTTAAATCTATTTATTCGGCTCTAAAAGGATACAAAATCAAATGATTGATAAAAACAAGTCTTCCACTTCCGGGATTCCCATTGTCTTGATTTCGCGTGCGGGTGTTACCATATTTGAAGTTGATCGTAGGCGCATTAAATGAAATGCCATAAATTTAAAAGCGAACCAGTTGTATGGGATAATGGCCGGTCGCTCGTTTTTCGTTGATGGAAACGAACGTCCCGATAAAACGCCGTAAGATTTTATGAAACATAAAGCGATGACTTTATACGTTGGGTCGACCAGTTTTACGAACTCGAGTTAGCCGTCAAAACTGTGTCATGGTGTTTTACGGTCATTGAGTATTCAATCGTAGAACCGCCTATAAGCTGTTCATGCTCATCCGCTCAATGAATATCGATCCTAAACTTAGATTAATGCACGTTTTAGAAATTAAAAAAATTATGGAACCTGTAGACAATTATTTATTTTTTTCATTCTTTATTGGAAATAAAGGATATGTTAAATATATTTCTTTATTGTGAAATATTCCTGAGGATGTTTTAGAAATATATTATGATTGAAAAGGAATATCTTTTATCAACTTTATGAACTGTTTAAAATTAATCTTTGGAAATATTAAAGGATATGTTGAACTTTTATTATTGTCGTTTTGTGTTTTCTATTTGAAATTTTTTTCTTAATTACCAGTTTCATTATCGGTATTTACCATTATTCCTCTTTAGTCACAAAACAAACTTGAGACATCACAAGAAGAAAGATTATATTATAGAATGGAGGTTAATTTTTTGGTAAATTATTTGAAAAAATATAATTTTTTTTAAATATCAACTTAGATTCCTATAAATTTTCCCTGATGAGAAAGTTTAAATTGGTTTCGAAACATGTTAGAACCCTGCAGTAATATTTTTTTGTGGTAATATCTGCCTCTAATAAGCCGAAAATTGTATTTTAGCAGAAAGTTTGCATTTTTTGCTGAACCTTTTTTGTGCAAAGTTTGTTCATCACAGAATTTGGTTTGTAAGAAGTGGGATTTCTTTTATCTCTGTGTAAATTTTTTTAATGTTTACGAAATTACGATGCAAATTAGAGGTTTGTCAATTTTTAATAATGAAAATTGTAAAACCATAAAAGTTTTCCAGTGTTTTAGAGTCAAAATGCGTGTGAATTTTTGTCTGGCTGAGATGCACGATCTCCAATCTCCAAAAATATAAGAGAACAGGAAACGACATTTTTACGTTTATTTATTGACGTTGCTTTGACTTGAATACTTTGTGTAATTTCTGCAATCTGCTTCCGGTAAAATTGTCAAATAATTTACCCGTGGTTCGCACCATTGGGAAATAAACGAACGTGACTGACAGACGTATTCGCCCCAGCAGAACGGTCTCGTAAAAATAAACTGTTCATACAAACCAGAAGATACAACCGGGAATTTTGATTATTCTCGAATTTGTGAAAGATTTAGAACTTTGAAAATGAAAGAGAAGAGAGAAAATGTTCAACAAATCGCTCCTCGTTTCAATTCTCTGATTTCTACATGGAACTTAGCTTTAAATACACCTTAAATTTGCTTACAATGTGGATTTCCATATTTCTGCAGTGAGACACAAATATTCCGTCTTATATACAATTTAGTTGGATAAGATAAATTTTTGTTGGATACACTTGAGTATAATTTAGAGTTTAGAGTTTTGCAGTGTATTTTGCAGTATTTGCAGTTTAGAGATTTGCAGTAAAGCAAATCCTCTTTTATTTTGCACGTTTAATAATCAGTAATTAGAACAAGATGAAATTTTAATGTTCAGCAAAAATGGGAAAAGAGAGACTACTTTATTACGCTCGATGTTTTTTGGTTTTAATTTCGATTTGGATTAGGATCTTAATATCTGAATCGAACATTTCTCTTGGGTTAATGAAAATTCAGTGAGGTTATTACGAGCTTTAACAGCGCTCATTAACTGCCAGCTCGTCTCTTGCAAATCGTGACGAGGTACTCGTGCGGATTGAAATCGCCAAGTTTAATTTGCTTCCGAAGAATTCGTTCCTGTCCGCTTATAAATACTCAAGAAAATCTGCAGAAGCGCAAGGTGCATTTCAAATATTCAAATTTCTCGTCCGTTTCATTGCTAATTAAACAAATTAAATAAATACAAATAAGAAATTCTAAGTGCAAAAAGATTAACATTTTATAAATTGAAATTCTAATTAATTTGCATTATAACTTGAGTATTAAAGAAACTTTAAGGCATTCATTAGGATTAGTTCTCAAAATTTTAATTCTAACTCCCAAACTTAGTAAAAATTTAAAAATGTATGTTTATCGTTGTTCAATGTTCAATGCCGAAATATGTACCGCTTTATTTTATAGCTTTCGAGTTAAGAAAATTATCGGTTCACAGTTTCGGGAATCGAAACTCAGGGAAGTAATTTTTTTACCGCTATTTCACTTTTTGTTTTTATATTCGACTCTCATTTTCTCGTCCTTAATTTGTAGCGAGGGCGTGTGTTTATAGGGATCGGTATTTCGCAGGCCCGTGATTACGATCGATATCGATCGACCCTTGATAACTGATTTTTTTCGCATCTAACCGACCCCAGAATCGAACTTAAGCACATATATTCTTTCAAAAAATCTGTACACAATTTTATTTTAATCCTGGATAAAAATTCAATATCTCTTTCACAAGATATATTTGGGGCATTCCATGCCAAATCGACCACTTTTGAACCCGACCCCTTTCGATTTGGCTGAAACTTTTTTATCATTTTCTTCCCTATCGAAAACATTTTTAAGAATTTTTTCAAATTTTTTTACCTAACCCAAAAAAAGTTATGGGTTTTTCAAAAAAATGTCTTTTTCAAATGGCCATAACTTTTTCAAAAATTGACTTATCGGGACGTTTTTTTTCAAAATTTTTGTTTTTAAATGCACTTTTCAGAAAAAAATTTATAAAAATTATACAGATCCATCTTCAACGTTTTTTTGTTGAAATTTTCGGGAATAAACGGAAATTTCGAGATGATTGTCATTTTTAATTTTTTTTCTTTTTTTTTTTATTAAAAACTTTGACATTTTCCGTCAATTCTCTAAAATTTTCAGAGTTTGTTTTTTTCGTTTTATCTTTTTCTTTCTCAATTGAAAAAAAATTTTAACTCAGCTTATTTTTCATAACACCACTCTGAAAATTTTTTAGAATGTACAGAGAACCTTAAAATTTGGGGAAAAAATAATAATAATAATTAAAAGTGGTAGTCAACGGAAAAATTTCAATTTTTTTCGAAAGTCAGAAAAAAAAGAAGATAGCCCTGAATAATTTTTTTGTATTTTTTTCGAAAACTACATATAAAAACAAAGAAAATGAAAAAAAAGTTATGATTTGGCCTATTTCTGACTTAACCGTAAGCTTTTAAGAATTATAAAGCAGTTAATTTGGGATGAAATTCGTTTGAATTTTTTTTTAATACGTCGCTTTTTTTTGTTTACATACCCAAAAAACATAGTTTATTAAATAATTTTATGCGAGGTGGCGAGATTTTTATGGAGTTTGTTAATTTTCCTATCCCTTAATCACTTAAGACCGTCTACAGACGGTCATAATTTTTTTTTAATTTTCTCGAATTTCCATGTAATAAACTTAAAATTCTGCAAAATAAATATGTGGATTGAATCAAAGTGGAGTATTCCGCATCTCGTAAGGTGGTTATAAGTAATCGTATACTCAATAGAAGCCGAGAAAACTCAAAAAACTAAAAAAAAACTTTTATTGCAGAAAACAGTCAAAAATTGACCATATATTATTCCTAAATTTTTTCAGAATTCTTAGACAACGGATTTTAGGCTTGGCCGTTAAAGGGCTATAGATGGCGTTTGAATAATTTCATTTTTAACTGACAGAAATGCACACAGATGTCACAAGTTAAAAGTTCTCAAACAATAACTTCCCAATTTTCGAAAATTTTCGATTTTCAAAGCGCAAAGTTGAAAAGAGCAGTTAATTGGATAACGTTGTGCAAATTATGATTAAATATAATTTTAAATAAATATTTGTGATAAAAAAACAGATTTAAAAAGTTTGTTATCAGTAATTAGACGTAAAAATACAGCCTAGTGTAAGAAAGAAAAAAAAAACATTTTCTTTCTAGAAATTTAGAGTATATAAATTATTTAAACGTGTAAAGAAATAAAGTTATATTTTATTTATATCAATTGTGCATAGAATTATTTAATAAACTATGTTTTTTGGGTATGTAAACAAAAAAAAGCGGCGTATTAAAAAAAATTTAAACGAATTTCATCCCAAATTAACTGCTTTAAAATTTTTAAAAGCTTATTGTTTAGTCAGAAATAGGCCAAATCATAACTTTTTTTTTTCATTTTCTTTGTTTTAAAATGTAGTTTTCGAAAAAAAATACAAGAAAATTATTCAGGGCTATTTTTTCTGACTTTCGAAAAAATTGAAATTTTTCCGATGACTTCCACTTTTAATTATTATTAATATTATTTTTTTCCAAATTTTAAGGTTCTCTATACATTCTAAAAAATTTTCAGACTAGTGTTATGAAAAATAAGCTGAGTTAAAAAATTTTTTTTCCCATTAGAAATAGAAAAATAGAAAACGAAAAAATCACACTCTGAAAATTTCAGAGAATTTTCGGCAAATGTCAAAGTTTTTTATAAAAAAAAAGAAAAAAAATTAAAAATGACAATCATCTCGAAATTTTCGTTTTTTCCGAAAATTTCAAAAAAAAAAAAACGTTGAAGATGGATCCGTATAATTTTTATAACTTTTTTTCTGAAAAGTGCATTTAAAAACAAAAATTTTCAAAACAGAACGTGCCGATAAGTCAATTTTTGAAAAAGTTACGGCCATTTGAAAAAAGCCATTTTTTGAAAAACCCATAACTTTTTTTGTGTCATGTAAAAAAATTTGAAAAAATTCTGAAAAATGTTTTCGATAGGGTAGAAAAAGATAAAAAGTTTCAGCCAAATCGAAAGGGCTCGGGGTCAAAAGTGGTCGATTTGGCATGGAATGCCCCATTTACAGACAAAATTACAAGATTTAAAATTCAGATCTTAAATTTAGAAACACTGCATTTTATTATCTTTACTTTAAAGTAATGCCAAAACTTCCTAATATATTGGCCCTTAAATGAAAAAGATTGATAATAAAAAATAAAAAAGCGTCAATTACTGATAATTTTATTTTGGAATTGGTTAAATATTTTGAACAAATAATGAAGAAAAAAATCACACTTCAGGGTTTTAAGATGAATTGCATTTTTCGTTGAATTTTAATTATGTACTTTGTTTTGAAAGTTTATATGACATTAAGTGAGGAAATGATTTGATTTTTATGTTTTTTAAATGATGCTGGGTGTGAACCGTTACGAATTATGGGAATAAATTTATGCAATGGACCTTTTCTGTCCGTCAAGAAGAGTGCTAAGAGTCACTCGACGTCGGTTCTTCATTAAGTATACGCGAGACGATTACGAGACTTGAGTAACAGTGAGACGACTTGAAGATAAGACCGACTACCGTTAAGGCTACGTGGGTACTCGGTGAGTCGCACATGTACTGTTACTCTGTCGTCAGTAACTTTCGCGGTACTCCCATTCCGATTTAATCAACCAACAGTCAAGGTCGCACACGGCCCTTGTTAAATATTCTCTAACAAACCCCAGCTTCACTGTCACGATCCAAGGCAATACAACAGATTCTAACTGGACCGTTCAATATTCTTTAAACAACTTTAAAAAGTACTAGGACTATCAGGAATGTTACTAGGACTACTAGGAGTACCAGGAACGTGAGTCAGACTGCTGGGAGCACTAGAAACTAGAAAACTATTAGTAACACTACTAGGAAATCATTAGGAAAAGTAGTAGGTTTTGCTAGGAATTATTAGGGAAAATACTATGAGAGACACTACTAGGAACTAACCAGAGATACTTCTAGAAACTACTAAGAACTACCAGGGATACAACTAGAAACTTTCAGGGTCAATGCTAGGATTTAGGGATGCTTTTAGAGGCCTAAGTAAGAACTTCTAGGAACTGCGGGATTATTACAAGGAACACTACTAAGTATTACGAGGGACATTACTAGGAAATCTCAGGGACACAATAAAAAATACTGCTAGATACTACGAGGGCCTGGGGAAAATATTAAGAAATATTGGAGACACTACTAGGAATTATTAGAAGAAATACTAGGAACTAGGGACACTACCAGAGATATTATTAGAAATACAAAGACACTACAATAAATAAATATTACGAGGAATACTACAAGGAACTGCCAAGCACACTACTAAAACACTAGTAAGTGCTACGAGGGTTATAACTAAGAATTATACCAGGGATAAATCTAGAAACTACCGGGATCAATATTAGGACAATGCACACTATTAGAAATAACTGGGGAAAATATTAAGAAATGCTGGGGATACTACTAGGAACTACCAGGAGCAATGCTAGGTACTAGGGGCCCTACCAGAGGCACTATTAGGAATTGCTATGTCTACTAAGAACACTATTAGGCACTGTAAAGAAAACTACTAGGAACACAACTAAAAACTACCAGGGACAATGTCGGGAACTAAAGATATTAGTAGGAACTACAAGGGACACTACCTGGAACATTCTTTTGAGTTTTGGAACACCCCAGTGTAATATTCCTAATAGTTCCTAGTAGAGTTTCTATAGTGGTGTTCCTAATAGTTACTAGTAGTTCCTTGTAGTCCCTTTTTCTGTGCATAGTCTTTCGTAGTAATTTACAGAGTACACTCATCGCTTGAAATAAGGCCGGGCTCGGGGGTAGACGGCCTTAAAGTCGATGCTATTAAAATCCAGTTTGAACCGGATTTAAAGCGTCGAGCGAGCACTCTTATGTCAACATTCAGGACCGAAAATATAGTCTCTGAACGTATAAAAGTAAATGCGCAGAGAGTCGCGATGTAAACAACTTCTGGCGGCCCTGACTGTTCGAGCGATGGCCTTCAGTGCCGCCCGTTAAGGGACGCTCAAGGGGATGAGGGAGACAGAATCAGTGAAGCGTGAACGACCATGAAGCCGGCCTTATTTACAGCGGCCCCATTTCCAGCGATGAGTGTAGATCATAATAAAAAAGAAAAATTTTACTTTTTAGAAAAGAAATTGAGAAATTGCTGAAAAGTGGATTTGAAATAACAGAACGAATTTCTCAGATATAATGTGTAACTTGTAATTCAATTACAGGAGAAATTTTGATTTTTGTCTGTTATACATTTCAGTATTTTTTGTTCTTACAAATATAAATAAAAGTATTCATTTCTTTTCACGACCTTTTATTGCACTTAAAAATCTCTAGTTTCCAGAAAATTGCAAAACATTTGTACAAATGTACTGCAATAAACTTGTAGAAAGTTTTAGTGCCCATGTTACAAAATATTTTGAAGAGTTCCAGAAACAAAATATTTTAGAAAACATAATTAAATGCCATCAAAGTATATTCTGAAAAAATGGAGTTTTAAAATATGTAAAATTTCGTGAAATAGAGTAGTAAAAACTCCATTTGCCAAAAAAGTAATAAATTTTACGATCCAAATCAACTTAAATTGTCCGCAATTTGTCTGGAATGTGCAATCTAATAATAAGTAATAAATAGTCGGGAATACTCTCTAAATCTGAATTAGTGAAAAGTGAGTTACTAATTCACTTTAGTGAAAATTTCTACTAATTATTAGTAGTTTTTGACTAAAGCTTTAGCGAAAAGTTTAAAACTACTTAAAAAAATAGTAAAATATGACTAATAATAAGTAAAAAAATTCAGTAAAGTGAATTAGTGACCCAATTTTCACTAGTTCAGATTTAGAGAGTAGCCAAACGTATCTACGAAATTGAATTTTATTCATCAACCACAATCTCGAGTCGATTATCTATTTCCAGAAGTTGTTTAATATGCAAGAAAGATTCATTTTATGAAAATATATTTAATACCAGAAAACCACTTCTTATTAAACATTAAACTGATTCGGTCATATACGAGATGAGGAAATTGTTCCATTAAAATGTGGGGAGCGCAAATGATGTATAAAATTCGATGTAATTAACTGTTCTGGAAATTGAGGTGGAAAAATGTCTAGGTTAGCTCTTGCTTCTTGCTTCTGAATCATAGCTAGAGTCTGAAAAGAAAATAATTGTCGTGCGGAGGTCTCATTACGATGGACATTTTTTTATAATCATAGAGCGCGTGCTAAAGTTTTATTCCTCCGCGATACGTACGTCGCGGTTGGGTGTTGCATTTATTCATTAACGCTATAATGAAGGTAACGTTACTTCTAACCGCGAATTACAGTTAGGGTAACAGTTCGAGAAACTCGCGGTGGATTAAGGCGCGTTTTTCCTGCCCTCCAGATCTCGTTCCTAGATTGACCCAGACAAACAATCCAAGATTTAACTGCATGTCTCACGTGACATTCATTTATTCTGGATCGTAAGCCTAAATAATAAGGGCCAAGATTCAGGACGAATTGGACAGACGGTCGGAAAAAATGTTAGTCAAAGCGTCTATTTCTTGAGGTTTTTAATTTTAAACAATTTTTTTTAGCCGAAATGTGGAAAATTTTATTTTCGATCAAATAAGCCATCAAAAATTTCAATTGGATAAAAATTACAGATTTTTTTCATTCAGAATCTTTAGACTTTTAGCTGTTTTTTTCACCGAAATCTTTCTTCAGATTCCGAATTAAAAATATGTGCAAATTTTATCCGATTGAAACTTTTAATGATGATGATGATGATTTAAAAAAAAAAACTGTTTAATCCTTTAGTGCCCATTGTGCCATATATCGCACATTCACTTTTTTCAATTTTCTGGAATATTTATGTGATAAACTTAAAATTCTGCAAAATAAATATATGTATTAGATTAAAGTGGACTATTCCACATCTCGTAAGGGGGGCTATAAATTATCTTACACTAAATAGCGAAGCAAGTCATGGAAATTAAGGTCAAGAAAAGAGATGCGATAATTCTTTTGAAACGTCTCGGTCACTGTTTGAACCGAAACCAGTCAAAGAAAAACATTTATTAAGTCTAAAAAACATACATGTAGAATATATTACATACATACATAATATAGAATATATTATATAAAGAGAAAATAATAATTAGATAAAAATTGCAAATAAAAGAAGGGTTGTCTCATAAAAGGAGGCCCTCAATTTTAAATTGAGGGCCTCCTATTTAATACAAAAAAGGTCACTAAACGTACAACATTATCTTACACTCAATGAAAGCCGAGAAAACTAAAATTTTTTTTTAAAATTGTATTGCAAAAATTGCTAAAACAATGACCGTGGATTATCTCTGAATTTTTTTTAGAATTTTTAGTCAACGGATTCTGGGTGCGAGCCTTATAGGGTTAAAATGAAAAACCTGAGGAAATAGACGCTTCGACTAACTTTTTTGTCTGTCCAATTTCTCCTTAAAAATTCTGATTTCGAGAGCCTTGCAATTAAATTTTGAAATAATACTTCTCACTATTTTTTCACTATATTTCACATTGTTTCATTTTAGTTTACATTTTTTTTTTTTTTTGGTTCCTTTTTCTAAACTATGGTCATCCCGCATCATAAAAATTCCATGGAATTTAGGTGGCTTTGTATGAACGTAGGTGAATTTCAAAAATATTCTTCAAGAAATATACGAAAATCTTTAAAGCAAAATTAATATCTATATTGAATTGTTCTTCATAAATCGAATAATAAATTCGTATTCCTTTATTTTATTGAACGAATCCTCTTAGTTTATTTAAAAAAAAATTCTTTATTACTTGCTGGTTAAAAAAACGTTGGATTTCAATCATATTGGTTATCGAAACTCTTGGTAGGTTATTTAGTTCCCTTCAAAGAACTTAACCAGAATCGATTACGTTCCCTGCAATATTATTTGCTCCAGGGGTCCAGGCAGAAACTGCAGATCCCTGTAATCACCAAAGTTTGAAGAAATAAACTATATTCACTGCAAAGTTATGTGTGCCACGTAACATCGTTTTACGTAAATCGTCATTGATGAGGGCAAATTAGAATCGAAAAATCTATAATGTAAATGATTACATTATAGACTCTAAAATATAATACAATTTATAATTTTTGATAAATGAATACATTTATACATTAACAGGTCGGGATTATTTATACATTTAGGGTCGGGATTATAATTATATTTTATTTTTTTATTCTTCAGATTTTAATAGCATTTAAGCAACTACTTGTGCTTCTGACTGCATAATTTAAAAAATATTTATTTTACGTGTTACGAAAGTTTTAAAATACATACACTACCGTCAGAAATTGTCAGCACACCTGTTTTTTTAGCAGTTGCTTAAAGTTCTCTAATTTTTATAATATTTGATTGAAAAATTTTTCTCCAAAATAGTACCAAAGCTAATAAAATTCTGCGTCTCATAAGCACAAGGGGAAGTTAAAATCTCCACTCTACAAGAATTTTTTAAAAATAAAAATATACCATATTTTAATCAAATGTAGTAAAATCTATTAAAATATTCATTTGTTATTTTTTTTATCAACGTATGGAGCACCATCTTCATTTGAAAATTTACGAGATTTCCCATACAAGTTTGAGCCTATGGCAGAAGCTAGGAAAATAATTTCAAAAATATCTGAATAGCGTACACAAAAACTCTGAAAATTTATCTTTAAAATGAGATCAAGGGCTTTTAAAAATAATAAATATTTTCGGAGTCATTAACATTTTTTAAAATATCGAAATTTGAGGTTTCTTGGCAATATCTTTTTATAAAATACAGATTTTAGCTTCCCCTTTGGTTTATTAGACGCAGAATCTTATTAGCTTTCGTACTATTTTGGAGAGAAATTTTTCAATTAAATATTATAAAAATTAGAGAACCTTAAGCAACTCCTAAAAAATAGGCGTGCCAACAATTTCGGACGGTAGTGTACTTCCGATTAATATTTATCACTTCAGTCTATGTTTAAAGATAAGTTTGGCACGTGTAAATAAATAATTATTTTCTTTACGTCATAAACTTTGAATATGTATATTATGTTCAAATTCTCTTTTCTATGTATACGTTCACTTTCAAAAATCACAAAAAGACAATTTTCGTCATTTCGGCATTTTCATTTGGCTTTTTCTCGATGTCATGACGAAAAGCACTGTATTTGCCATGTCCAA
>JBAGKK010018705.1:0-11598 GCA_037177015.1 Euceroptres primus | reverse complement strand
GTCACGTGTGAGTGGACGCAAAGCATTGAAAACAGTAGGAGGCAATGGCATGGCGCTTGCACGTGTGTGTGCAGCGAGAGTAGGTTTAGCGCAAGTTATATCTCTCTCTCTCTGTTCTTCCTTCGCGCAATTCATTATACGTTCTCTCATTTTTCCTCTCTTTCTTTCCTTATACATTACGTTATACGCTACCCCCCCCCTCTCTCTACATTGCGTTATACGTTTTCTCATCTTTCCATTCTGTGCTTTCATCCCTTATTTTCTAATAGCGATTGAGCGCCCTTGCGCTCTCGCACATATTTATTGTTATGATTACCGGATTTAGATGCATGTTTATTTCAGCAAATCGTGTCCAAATTATTTTTGAAAAATCTTCTTGAATACCTGAAAGCATGTTAACAGAGAGGATATAGGATTTCATCGATCTCTTTTCCAAAATTTCTGAATTTATAATTCATTTTAAAATTTCCGAATTCAGAATAAAGTAAAATCTTCTTATCTTAGTCCTCAAGACCAACTCGTTTACATTCTTAACCCGAGGTAGCAGATGTAGCGTCAGTAAATTCTTGTGAGCGCTCGGGTTGCGAGTGAGGCAAGGCGAAAAGAATTTTCATGCATGCTTCTAATGTTATAAGAAATATAATTTTGAGTTTATCAAACCAAAAATATCACCCATGCGTCGCTCGTAACAAACCACACTGGAATTTTATGTTTTTCGTCCCTGAAAGCTAGGGTGGCTTAAAGGACGAAGAAGATTTAATCCTTATGCTTTTAGGATCTCAGCACTTATACATTACGCAGAATCGCCCTGTAGGAACCCAAATTTTTTTTAGCAACTAATTTGAGGATTCCTCATCCTTAAGGAATTGATATCCTAAGATAAAAAAGTATCTTAAATTAAGAAGGTTCTACAAAAGGGTTTTAATTTTGAAATTCAAAATTTTGGATTTTCAAAATTTTTTTAATGGATTGGCTAGACTGGCTCGAGAAACTCCCCTTTTTGATTAACCCCAAAATTTTTTCCGTTTTTGCGTATCTCTTACGGTTTCCGAGATATCTCCAGATTTGCAAAATCCAAAATTTTCAGATCCATTAACAGGTTAAAAGCGTGGGAAAATATTCACAATAAATGTAAATCACGTAATTTTTCCAACCCTCTTTCAATCCTGGTTCTCTTTTCGATGTAATCTTTAGCTATTTATAACAATTTTGGCCCTTTTTATATCCTGCGAATTACATACAGCAAAACATAGTTTATATACATTATAGTATTATTGTATGGATATTTCGTAACATAACAAATATTTTTGACTATAATAATAATATATGGGGCATTCTTTCTCAACAGGACACCCCCTGCTGTCCAAAATTGGTTTGACTTAAAAAAATCTTGTTTAGGCTCAAAATTTAGAAAATTTTATCTAGTCTTCAGAACCGTTGGGCGGTTTTTGAAATTCAATATGGCCGACTAAATATGGCGTCGAAAGTCAGGAAAAACATAGATGAACAAATTACTTTTAAAAAAAAAATTATGAAAGTGGCGATTTGAAATACTCCTTTTGGGCTTAAATTCTACGTTTGCATAGGTACTTTGACGAACTATATGACACATTACGAAATTTAAAATGGTGGATCCAATATGGCTGCTGTACGTCAACAATTATGCTCCCTGCAACTAAATTTTCTCAAATCGGCTTGGAAATAGTTACTCGGTGGTTTTCGAGGTCGCTGATTACGATTATGTAGTCAGAATATCAGAATCCAAGATGGCGGATCCAATATGGCGGATTTATGCCAAACAATCCAGCATTCAGTGACTCCAATTGCTAAGATCGACTTGTAAATGATTTCTAGAAGGTTTTGGTGATCGCTTATTGAGATTCTGCAGTCACAAGATTAAAATTCAACATGGTGGATCTAATATGGCAGCTGTATGTTGGCGATTCAGCTCCCAGCAACACAAATTATTCAATTCGGCTTGGAAATGATTACTTGGAAGTTTTCGAGGTCGCTGATTGCGATTCTTAACTTGTTCCCTATGAAAAAACAATTGAGGATCACTAAGACCAAAGTTCACTTGTTCTCTCTGAAAAAACGACTGCGAAATGTAAAGGCAGATCCAACTGAGGATCGCAGAGGTAGAGCATCAATTGTTCTCTCATGAAGAGCAACTGAGGATCATAGAGTCAGAGCTTTACTTGTTTTTTTTAAATGAAACAATTGAGGATCACTAAGACCGAGCCTCACTTGTTATCTGTAAAAAAAACATCTGAAGATCGTTGAGGCAGAACTCCACTTGTTCTTTCGCAAGGAGCAACTGAGAATTGCAGAGGCCGAGCTCCACTTGTTTCCTCCAAAAAATACATTTGAGGTACACTAAGACTGAGCTTCACTTGTTTTCACTAGAAAAATAACTGAGGATCGTGGAGGCAGAGCTTCACTTGTTCTTTCGCAAGGAGCAATTGAGGATCGCAGAAGCAGAGCTTCACTTTTTCACTTTTGCGAATTTCCTACCATTCTTAAGTCTATATCGGTTCAGAGCACGGAAATATGGATTATTTATATTCGTTCAGCTCCATTCTCGGTGTCTGAAATGTTTATGTGAATAGCTTTTTTTAGATATTTACGTTCAATCAGATCGTTGCAATTTGGAATCAATTTCTTTCAGAACTACAGTTTTATTCAGTGATTTGACCTTTATTAAGATTGTATTCCACGAAGTCTTTATAAATTCAAGTTTTTTATCAGTTTGATATCCAGTATGCCTAATACAAGCGACAAACATTGCGATAGATGCTGCAATCCTTACAAAAATTTTGGTCTTACGGGCCACAGAGGCAAATATTTGAGATTAATATTCAAGACTCTTAAACGAAAATTTCCGGATCTTCCCGATAATGCTAAAATTTGTGTCCATTGCAGAAGGGCCAAATATGAAAGTGGTGATGTATAGCAGGCCTATCCAAATAGGAGCGCGCCATCCCAAAACAGATGTTTCGCCTTCCATTTCAACGCTGCTCCTTCAGCTAAGGTGATGGTAGAGTCTCTCTGACGAGACAGTAACGCTACAAGAAAATATCTGTTAGGGCGCTTTGAGGCGAAAGTACTTTCTATAAGTTTATAAGCTGAAGTCCAGTTTTTATACGAAATTTAATGCTTTAATAAGACTATTTTTAAAAACTGAAATTCAAAGAAGTAATAAAAGATGACGTTAACATAGGATTGTAAAATAATAAGAGAATTTACTGCATATTTTTAAAATAAATACACATTTCATAATAAAAGTTACAGTTACCATTGTGAATTTTTAAAAAGGTACACAAATTATAAGAAATAATATATATTTAATAATTTTAGGATTTTGTTAACAATAATAAGATCATCATGTGTTTCCACGGAAAAAATATTTATTTTTAAGAAAATACAATCGGTACTTATTTTCTCTATTTTTGTACAATTGTCCTAATTATTTAATTAGTTCTCACATTGATAATAATGAAATAAAATTAAATAATAAAAAATTTATAATAACGTTTCTCATATTTCGAAGAACATTAAAGTAAGTTTTTAAGCTAAGTTATTTCAATAATTTGCGAATTTTTATGTTTTCACAAATGACTTTGACGCAATTTTTCATCAGTTCAAGTGTAAATGCTTACATCCAGGTCAGTTAAAGTAACTCTTATTAAATTTTGTAATGATAAGTCGGTCAATGAAGTGCATTCAGAATATTTAACGTGTTTCATTATGGAAAGTGCATTTTCACATCTATATGCAGATCCAAAGATTGACACGATTTTCATCCCCAATTTTCTAAGCTTAGGAAATTCTTGTTCAAGTAGCTTCCTAAATATGTATTTACCTTTATCTATTAAGTATTTTAATTGGGGATGTGTATGAAAAGAACGTAATTCTGACTGTATTTAATCCGAATAATCATTTATATTTACTGCAAATGGATCGTTGAATAAATTTAGTTCTTTTTCCAAAGAGTCAACGTCTTTAAATCTGGTTTTAAACGGTCATTTATACCTTCGAGAACAGATATAAAAACAAGAAAATTTGCTTCAGGAAATTCATCCGCGGTTTCTTTACAGCTTGGGAATGTTTCCAGATTGTTTGCCTGCAATACAACTATGAAATCTTTCAAAGTTTTACGAAAGTTGTTGACGTAATTCATGAATTCTGCAAGATTCTGTTTCTTCGTTTGTAATAATGAGTTTAGAACATTTGAGTGATATGTAATATCTGTAAGAAACGCTTATTCACTGAGAAAGTTTAGATCCTCAAACTTTTGTCCAAATCTAACGTATCTTTGTTCGAACGATCTCTTAAGAAAATTGGTATCTGCTTTCTCATTGCAAAAAACCGTTTCAAACATTTTCCAGCACTCAACCACCTAACATCACAATGTAAAGGAAGATCAGGGTAAGCTGCATTAAACTCTTGCAAAAATTCTTTGAATAATCTGTGAGAAAGTGAGTTGTTTCCCCCTCTTATTAAACTAGTGATTTTCACGACCACCTTCATTTCCTCTAATAATTTTAAAGATTTTACACACAAAGCTTCCTAATGGATAATGCAATACATATACAAGCAGCACAGACCCTCCTTTTGCATAAGACCCCACAGACCACTTACATGTCTAGTCATTGCTCTTGCTTCATCAGTTTTAAGTGCAGTTAACTTCTTAAATCAGACATATTCATTAACGATACTTTTTAACGAATTGAAAACGTCAACTCCTTTGGTAGTGCGATGTAGTGGTACTATTTCCAGCATTTCTTCATGCACAGTGAAATCAGGAAGTACTAATCGGAGAAATATCATCAGCTGACTTATATCTGTTCGATCGTTACTCTCGTCTAAAAAAAGCGAGAAGAATATGCATGTCAGCAATAGAGATTTTAATTTTTTTAAAGATATTCAGCTATCTCCCCTATTCTTCTGTTTACTGAATTTCTTGAAAGTGGTACATTTCTAAATTTTTCAGCTGCTTCTTTTTCATTGTAGTATTCTGACATTAAAATCGAACATTTTTTTATTCGTTCTCCATCGACAAAACAAAATTTATCCCTCGCCAATTCCAACAAAATAGCATAAGAAGCAGCAGTTCTTTCACGTATAATGTAATTTACATTAACTTTAGGAGCGTTCCTTAATAAACTTGAATCCATAGATGTTGGGATGTCAAATGTGGTTGAAGAAGTCATATTCGGATTTTTTAATTTAGAAGAACATGAGGAGGCAGATGAAATACAGGAGTTGTATGATGAATCTGTTGATAAACTTGAATCCATGGCTGATGTCATGACAGATGTAGTTGAAGAATTTTTTGATAAATCGAATTAGCTTAATTCCGATGATAATAAAGACAAATTCCTTGATGATTCGAACATTCTTGGTGATAATAATATTTCCGTTAACGCTTGTCTGTCACCTGGTTCTTTAATTTTTAGCAATTTTGGTCTCAATAATTTAAACAACTGGATCCTTGCTTCTCCTTTAAATAGTTCTGAATGTTCACAATAATTAAAGTTGAAATAAAATTTCATAAAAGAACACAAAATTATATTAACTAAATTATATAAAAAATGCATGATCATGTACCGTTATCGACCTTCCGTATTCAAGGAATTTTTACCACTCTTAGATATAAGAATTTTAAAGAAAAATAATTAAACACTGCTTATTTTCAAAAATTTTGATGCGTTGGCAACGTTCAAACGAATCTGACCAATTCCACACTTTCAAAGCTTTTCTTTTTGAAGCTTTTCCTTTTTCTCTTTAAATCGGGTTGTTATCTGGCGCGGCTAATACTTGCTACAATCTGAATTCTGAAATCTAAATTTATGTTATCGAAAAATGACTAATCTAATGAGGAAATTAGTCAAATCTAATCTAGTTGATAGTAGAATCAGAAATCTTTTAATCATACTCATAACTCATTTCTTAATCTACATTCTTTAACTTCAGAAATATTGGTTTTTATTGTCAAAATTAGTTTAAACTTTATTTAAAAAAGTGACATATGTTAGAAAAATTTTAGACCCATGAGACACTCTGTGACGTTAGAACACACTCCCCTTCCCCTATGAAGCGATATGTAATATGTGCACGTGCTCTTTCGCAATTTTTTTCCATATAGTACACTAATTTTGAAAATTAATCCATATTTGTTCTTTTGATAAGCCGAAAAACTAAGTTTTGAAAAGTTATGAATAAATAATAATTCAAATCGAGGTGCCAATGAATCACTTCACAGGATAGATTTTATCCTACATGACATAGGAAGTTCCTGGTTCGAACCCGGGCTGCGGTAGTTTTTTTTTGAAAAGTTGGGCTAGACCAAATTATAAAATATTAATTAACCTAGTCCATGAGAGATAGGCATACTACGGGCCCACTTGTTCCGATATGTCGTAAACGTAATATCTCTCGTGGAAAAATGACGAAGAAGTCAATGTAAAAAAGTTTCCATCCTTACCATCCGATATGAAAGAAATATAATTTACCAGAATTCAAAAGCAACGTAATATAACCAGCCCAGGTTTTCACTAAAAATCTATCGTTTGCCGCGGTGGCGCAATTGGTAATGCATCCTACATGAAATAGGAAGTTCCCGGTTTGAGCCCGGGCTACGGTAGTTTTTTTCTGAAAACTTGGGCTAGACAAAATTTAAAAAAACTAATTAACCTAGTCCATGAGAGACAGGCATGCTATAGACCCACTTGTTCTGATATGTCGTAAAGGTAATGTCTCTCGTGGAAAAATGACGAAGAAGTCAATGTTAAAAAGTTTCCATCCTTACCATCCGATATGGAAGAAATATAATACATGTATTGTCATTTCAAGAGATGTAAAATTGTCTGAATAAAAAGTTACATCTCTAAACTAAATCTTCCTAAACTGGACTTTAACCAAGGAAGCCTTACATTGAAACTTACTCAAATTTTGACACAAGTTTTAATGAATAATATTAAATATGCAATAAAATGTAAAAATTGAATACCATTAATTCTTAAAAATTATTAAAAATTAGGGATCCTATTGAATATTTAATACTGATATTTATATCAACAAACAATAATATATTTAATATTTTTATTTTATTTATTGTTAGAGCCCCAAAGCGCCCTAACAGATATTTCATAGTAGCGTTACTACTTCCTCAGAGAGGCTTAGCTTAGCAGTTAGCATTGGAAGGGAAGGCGAAACATCTGTTTTGGGATGGCGCGCTCCTACTTGGACAGGCCTGATGTAGATTCTCAAATATCTCGTAATTTATCGGATGTTAGTTAAAATGATGTTGATATGGATCAAAATGAATCTTTCAATTCTGATTCTTCAACACCATCTAAAGTTAATAATACCGCAATACTTCGTTCACAAAGAGATATTGAATTAGAAGACATATTAAGTGGATTGAAAGCGAAATTTTCTACCTTACAGAATCATGATCCTTAAAAATTGAGTATTCTTACAATAGCTCCAGAAGCATTGAGAGTTAATAAAATCGCAAAAGAATTTAGCTGCAGTAGGCGGATTGCAAAAAAGCTAAAGATCTTAGAATTTCAAAAGGGGTACTACCAGACACTACAGCGAAGACTGGTAAACCATTACCGGAATCTACTGTAGACAAAATAAAAAAGACTTTTATACTGATGATGCAAACAGTAGAATCATGCTCGACCAAAAAGATGTTGTTTCTATGAAGACAGATGAAGACCGCTGTTTGATGCAGAAACGTCTCCTTTTATTAGATTTGAGGGGCCTCTACGATAAGTATAAAGAAAGTCACCCAGAATTTCCAGTGAGCTTCAGCAAATTCGCACAATTTCGTCCAAAACATTGCATTTTTGCTGGGCACAGCGGAACCCATTTCGTCTGCGTTTGCACGATCCTTCAGAATGTTAAATTGATGTTAGATGCCATTGACATTAAACAACCCACCCAGAATTCGAAAAACCCGATAAGTGGTTATAAAGGCTGCTTACAAGAAATCACTTGGAAGAATCGTTGTGTGAATGACGGTGAAATTCGTAATGCTAATTGCTTTCTTGAAGAATGTGAAAAATGTCCAGGAATTGCGAGTTTTTCCCAACTTCTACAACAGTTATTGAAAGGAGAAAATATTGATAATGTACAATTCAGTATTTGGACTGCGACAGACAGGGCGACTTTACAAACTCAAATACTCCCTAAAACAGACTTCGTAGAAGAATTATGTTATAACTTATTGGTTTTAAAACCTCATTCATTCATCTCCAAACAACAGTCGTAGTACGTTCAATTCAAGAACAATCTGGATGAGGGTGAAGTTCTCATTGTCTTGGATTTCAATGAAAATTACAAATACGTAGTTCAAAATGTATCACAAGCTTTTTATTTCAATAACAACCAACGTACTGTATTCCCTGTAGTATATTACTATAAGGAAAACTCATAACTGAAACACAAGAGCATAGTATTCTTATCAGATAGGATACACCACGACACAGCTGCAGTTTATACAATCCAAAAAATGTTGATACTACATGTGAAACGAAGTCTTCACGTGAAGAAAATCATTTATTTCAGCGATGGTGCGAAGCAACATTTCAAGAATAAGTTTCAGGTGGTTAATCTCATTCACCATGAAGAAGACTTTGGTATCAAAACTAATTCGAGTTTCTATGCAACTGCGCTTAGTGAAAGTGCTTCAGATGGTATTGGAGGTCTATTCCAAAGAGAAGCACCACGAAACAGTCTTCTATGTAAGCCAACTGAAGCCATTCTAACTCCTGAAAAACTTACTGAATGGGGTCGAAAGCATTTTCCGAGTATAACGACCTTGTTCTACAGTAAAAAAGAGCATGACAAAGTTAGTTCTGAAGAGAAGGTTTGACAACGCTCCAGCAGTCCTACAAATATTGAAAAATCTTATCAACGATTTACAAAAAAATTATATGAGCGACTAACATTAAGCTGTCTACAAGTGCTATTTCCTAATTATTGTAAATTTTGTATGAAGCAAACAATTCCAAAATTAAATAATTTATATTTAACCAGAGAAAAAAATTGAATCTTAATAAAAAAAATCATTGAAATTACTGCCGGAATTATTTAGAATTCAAAAAAAAAAAGAATTAGGCAAATTGTATAATATCTAAAATGTTTTTCTTAACCCACTTGTATTAATTTTAGATTCTTACACGTAATATTTATAGTTCAATATACTAGAATTACAAATCAAAATCTTAATTTAACTCACCAAATTGCGTTTTTCCAAACGACAATCTCAACGCCTCTATGAATCGAATTATAAACATAAAGAATTAGAAACAAAAATTTAAAAAAAGTTAAAGCTGTTTTATGATTTACACCTCAACGATTTGCCGTGCCTGTAAGTACAAAGCAAAAAACGAAAAATTATTATTTTTAACTCACTTTGGAAAAGAAAAGAATAAATATATATGAAACACTGAACTTAAAACAAAATTCACCTTTAAATTCTCCCATTACAAATTCTATGGGAAAACAGGACTTCCTGAGCACTCAGTACACGATTCCTCATCGTCATACTGGGGAAGATGAAGAAAACTCTCCGGCGAGGCTCCGGAAGCATAGACACAATACTCCAGGATACGTCTGGAGTCAGATCCACCAAGGTGAAAAGAATCGAAGCTACTTCCTCATGTGGCCTTTCCATCTTTGCCAGATGGGTCTATTGCCAGAAGGTGAATTTCGCCCAAATTTTCTAGCTTGGAGTCCCTTATGGCAAGATTGGTAATAAGTTCAACCACCTCCAGACTAATCATTTCGCGTCGGACAACTCTTCGCTTCCTGGAAGCAGATGGCCGTCCGCATAAAATAAGGGACGTTTCAAGGATGACTGCCCAGCCACCAAAGTGCTCGAGGACGGAGTTTCCTGGATTATTCGGCCCGAGTGTCTTCTAGCTACCGGAGTTTCAAAAGATGCCCCGGCCTTGCCACCTCAACCGATGTCCCCGGCCTCAGAACTTTAAACGATGTCCCCTGTCTCGGAACTTCAAAGTATGTCCCCAGTCTCGGAACTTAAAATGATGTCTCCGCTTTGGCATCTTAACCGATTTCCGCAGTTTTTAAACATCAAAGGATGTCTCCGGTCTCGGAACTGCGAAGGATGTCCACGACCTGTAAAACCATTGTGAAGAACTAATTGATAGCTTTATGAGTCCCTCTTTTAAATCAACCTAAGACAAAGGAACGATACCCTGGAGAAGGGATAATCACATGTGACATCTGTAGCTGCATGAAAAAGAAATCCCGTCTGGATGAACGGAAGCATATTCTGAACTTGGGTCCGATAAGGTCCTTTCGGAGGATAAGATAATTTGCCATCGATTCTCATTATTGATCTCCCAGGCTGCGATGAACTTTGCGAGACCTAGCTTCACGAGAATCCTTTGTATTCTATACTTATCTTAAGGATACTTATCCTCCAGAGATAAAATCAAGTTTTTTCACTAACAGTTCACTTAATTAAAGCTTCAAGTTATTTTTCTTTTTCGGCATAAAATAACTTTCCAACACACAATGTAATAGAATTTACCTGTAATCCTGTATCCTTAGTCGGAAAAGCAGACCATTCTGCAAACCTGTCATAACCCGTGATGCCATTGATAATTTAAGGCCTACACCCTAAAATTAAGCTAACTTAAATTAAGGGTAGGTTCACTGGGCCATGGTCTCAGGAATTATCGAAGACTATAACGATTCTAAGTAAGGGGGAGGGGGGTGTTACGATCGGGGTACCAGAATTTAGCTCTTTAGTTAAATCTCTTTTCTTTATCGGAAGTGAACTGATAGCCTGACCCAAGTGAACCCTGGATGCATCGCTCCGACCGTTTTTCGGTATCACGATGCATTTCAGAGTTATCTGTTTACAAGGATTTCTAAGAATTATATAAAATAATAATTAATTTTAAAAGTGAACAATGCGATTTAAAGATTTTGCCAAGGACCAAAAGTCATGGGCAAAATCTTTCCGAAAACCCATCCAAACTAATTATTCTCCAGCAGGGAAAATAATAAGTTAGCTAGTTTCATTTGATTATTAAATTCGCTTCCGAAAAGTTGCATAAGAAGCATCTCGCCATATGAATGTGGATACATTATACATACATATTGCGTATGCACGGCTACACATGTAATACAAGGATCAAGAGGTCGGTTTCCCCTGCCATCCTCACGAATATCGTTTCCCACCATTAAGTAATAAGATCCTACCACTTTCTGCTCAGTACTTCCCACACCATAATTATGTTTCTTCTTAATCTGGAAACCCAATAAGGAATCCGAACATTCCCTACACTGTTAGAAAAATCTGCACTAGATTCAGTATACATGTAATGGAAGCAAGAATGCACAACATGAAATTAAATTTAGTATACCAGCGTACAGTTTTAGTATATGCATATATTGAATTAACCCATTAAGGCCCAGGCAAAAACTGGGGAAGATAGCATCAAACTGACTATTCCATTCATAGCATATCGGCAAAATAAAATACATGTATTTTTTCTTTTGTCATTTTCAATTGTTTATAAAAAATTATTTAAACAAATTATACTAAAA
>JBAGKK010018694.1:0-11598 GCA_037177015.1 Euceroptres primus | reverse complement strand
AAGTATAATGTTTATCTGAATAAATAATATAAATAATTTGCCAATTGTAAAAAGGGATTAGTGGCGACCCTTAGGCCTCTTAGGGTTTTATGACGATTCTTGACGGAAACGAAAGGTTTGACTGCCATAAATCACCCTAAAGTTATAGTGATACCCTAAAGTGATCTGCCATAAAGCTATTCTGTATGAAACCCTTCTAAGTCTAAAAATCGTCAAGTTATAGTCTAGCAGGGGGTCAATTCTAGACGATGTGTTCCTAGACAATATCGTCTAGAAATCGTCAAGATTTCCGGCAGGGTTGTCTGTTATTATTTTGCATATGAAAACTCGTGACATGTCATAACTTTATCGCCTATTTGCCGTATTTTATTCATTTACAGATAAATGTGTTATAAAAATGGGGGGGGGGCATCGTTGTGTAACTCCGAACTGTCGATCAGGGTACGACTCAACCCGCTCAAACGGAGTAGAAAAAGTGTTTTTCTCCGTTCCAAAAAATGAGGTTGAACGTTGGCAACAAGCAATTAAGCGTGACAAAAAGAATTTTATTGTTAAATCTGGACATGCAGTGTGTGAACATCACTTTTTAAAGGATCAGATAATTTGGAAAAATGAAGTTTTAGCTCCTGATGGAACGGTTATGGCTGTAAGTATTACGATTTGTTTACACCGATGTCTTTTAACCTAAAATAATCGAATGGCGCTGACGGTTTCATGACTACATTGATTTTTAAATTTTGATATATTCTTCTTTTTGCCTAACTTTTAGATGATTGTGATAGTGTGTACAATTATAGTTTTCATAGTTTTTGAAATTTTAAAAATATTTTAAGACCCTTACTATCTTTAAGAAAAATGTAAAAGTAACATTAATGACATTTAAATTAATTTATTAACAAATTCAAGCATATGTTTAAATAATTTAAATAATTATATTTATTTAAATAAATTAACCTGGCATTTATTACTCCTATATACCCTCCTACTGTCTTTACTCCATATTTAATTTATATCTCCATATTTTAATTCAATTTTTAAATAAATAAATGACTAAATGTACAGTAAAGTTAATAGCTTAAATACTGATAATATTTTCAGCCGTTTAACGATCAATACAATATACTGAATATTAAAAAATATGATTTTTTTAATTTCTTGTATATTTTTATTATAATAATACATAAGGATCATTCAAGTCATTAAAAATAGAAAAAACTATTTATTATATTATTATTTTAGAACATTTGGTTTATTTATTTTAAACGTTAAAGTCGTAATCTTTATATTTTACCATTTTACTCTACTTAAAAATTAAAAACGTTAAAAATCGACATTTCCAGTGTATGTAAGGTCTATTTTTAATCCTAGATATTTTTTAAATTCTAGACATTACAAAGATATTTTTTAAATTCTAAATATTACAAAAACTGCGAAAAATACTAAATTTTCCATGATTCTAATCAGCTTTCATTCAAATGTAGGGCGTCGCGCTAGAAGCGCCAGTGTTTTATTTTCTGCCGTCCTTCACAAAACTGACACTGCGCATTTATATGGCGAGTCACCCCCCTGTTAGAAGCAAAGTTTTCGGGAAAATTGTCGTGGAACACTGTCGGAAGGTAGAGTTCCTCAATCAAGGAGTGAAGGTTCTCTATGACCTTCCTGTCTGCTGAACAGGAGGCCAACACTGGTTGAGCAAATCTGTTTTTGAAGCACTTAACGACAAACCAAACTCTTGAGATCGGAGTTGTCCTGTCAAGGGTGTTGCAAAACTCTCTGAAAGAATTAGAAAGTTGGTTATATTATGGCCTTTGGTCTTGTAAAGATAGATGAAAGAGTAAAATAAAGAAAATCCTTTATTTATCTAGAAAATGTTGATGCCAAAGGTCAAAGGCCATAATATAACCAACTTTCTAAATACATTAAGATCTAAAATAATAACATCTCTGAAAGAATTCCTTCTGACTTTGTTGAGGGTGCGTTTAGCTTTAGCCTCTGATCTTTTAGGGTTGATAAAGTTTGGATAATCGGAATGCATTCTGTAGGAAGAAAAAGCCGATTTCCTTCCCATGACCACAGCATCACAGGAGGCATCCGACCAAGGAGCCGGGACAAAAGGTTTTCTACGTTTTTGACGTCCATTGTTGACATTACTGGCTGATTTTTGAGGGGGACACGCAACCTTGATTGCTTGATCCATGTAACCTGTAAAATGATTATAGGCTTCAATAGAGTTTAGATTGTATTTGTAAGAAGAGAAATTGAAAATAGGAATCGAGACTCCCAGGACAGAGCACGGGGAGGTGATCACTACCCAGCGTGTCATTCCAAACATTCCAAGAAGAAGTAGGGAGCAGATTTGAAGAGGTGAACGAGAGATCCAGCACCGAGCCAAGGCTCCTCGGGCGACCGACAAATGTGGGAGTGCCGTTATTTAAAGGGGTAAGGTCCGTTAAATCTAAAGCATTGCAAAGGTTATCGCCATTGGAACAGCTGTGAGAACTGACCCAAAAGGAATGATGTCTGTTAAAATCACCACCAAAGAAAACCGAAGAAAAACCCGAATTTTGAATGGAGTTAAAAAAATTATTCCAAAGATTAGTTGGCGTTGTTTTACCAGGAACTCTGTATACTGAGACTATCAACATTTCACCCACAGAAGAGTTGATTGAGACCGAAAGAGTTTCAAGCTCGTCTTCCGAGTTAAAGATTGTTGAGACTCTGGAAAAAATTAAATCTTTTCTGATGGCAATTGCAAGGCCACCACCTTTGTTGGCTAATCTGTCTGCTCTAATGACGTTAAATGGTTTTAAAATATTAAAGTTATCTTTTTTGTTAGCTTTTTAAAAAGTTTCGCAAAGTAGAAGGATATCAAAATCCTTTGAAATATTAAGAATGTCGTGTGTCTTGTTAAAGGCACCATGACAATTTCATTGCAAAATTCGAAGGTTAATGAGATTGGTCATAATTTGGGGTGACAGAGTCAACTAGGGAGTTGATGCTGTTAGAAATATTATGGAGCAGGTCTTGATTTCGTTTTGCTATATCAGGAGGAGAGATGTCGACTAAATTAGTAAGGAACGAGAGGATAGGTGCGAGCACATTTGCATTCGCATTAAAAGCTGGTACCACAGGGGATGGGAGTGAAGGGAGTGTGGAAGGGTTAGGGGTAGAGGGTTCAGAGAGAGCAAAACCATTCTGGAGATAGCTGGCTGTTCTGCCATTATTCCAGTGGGTGGAGAAGAAGTCTTGTACTGGATCTCTACG
The DNA here is from genome assembly GCA_037177015.1 of Euceroptres primus. Taxonomy (NCBI): domain Eukaryota; kingdom Metazoa; phylum Arthropoda; class Insecta; order Hymenoptera; family Figitidae; genus Euceroptres; species Euceroptres primus. The sequence continues at coordinate 8,334 of JBAGKK010018694.1, read as the reverse complement.
AAGTTGAGAGAGTTTAGCGGTTACTGCTGGGATCGATTCTGCGCGTTTCGGAGCAGTTTTTGAACCGGAAGAGGCAGCTTCAGAAAACAGCCGATGCTGTTTGTTGACTAGATGATTGCTGAGCGGGGGAAACAAAGGAGTGCATGGGGAATCGTTCAGATCTGGGAAGCTCGAGAAGTTGAAGATGTTCGGTGCACCACCATTAAAAGATGAATTCAGGGCATTTTTTTGAGGAAGCGAAGTGAACTCCATTGCAGTTAACGGACTTCAGAGGGCCCGAGGCGTTTGGGCATGGACTAGATTCATCATGGTGAGAGGCACGACCACATTTGTTGCAGCGAGGTTTGTAGCGGCAGTGTTTGGCGATGTGGCCAAATCTCAGGCACTTTAGGCACATTTGAGGGTCGGGCATGTAGGGACGGATTGGGCTGGACGCTTTGTAGATGGAGACTCTTTGTGGGTATCACAAGGGCCGATGATTTCCGCATTTTCTATTATCTCTTCGAGTGAGATATCAAGGGGGACGTTGTTTATGACACCTTGACAGGCGACGAAGTTTGCTGGGACTAGAGCAACAAGACCTTTCTCCTTGAGAGTAGGCTCATCAATAATTTGATTTGCAGCTTTACTACAGTTCGCGATGACTCTGACTTTTCCGCGGCCACTGGGATTGATGTCAAGAATCTTACCGTGGTAGGCGAAGTAGAGAAGGCTGCCCACCGTCATGTGGTGAAGATCTTTGTTCGCGTCAGGAGATTTCGGATCACGTTGGATGAAAAGCGAGCAATTACCTTTGAAGGCATTATCGGACCTTTGTGCCGCAGATTTACGAGTGTTTCTTGTTGGGATATTAGAGTTACCGTTATTGGCACTCGATTTTTGGGAAGGAGATTGAGTTTGTGAGACTAGGTTGGAATCAGCTGATTGAGATGTTTCCATTGTCTCTTGAGAACTGTCTGTTGTAGACAGATTCGTTTTAAGGTTAGGAGGCGCATGGAAATTTCTGTTAGAGTTAGAGCATTAACGGAGAATCCACAGAACCGACACCCATTTTGAGGGCATGCCTCCGGCTTTAGACTTAGTAAACCAGGGCAGAATTTACTGTAGACGACGCGGGTAAAACATGCACGTGGTTTTGCGCGGCAATGGACGACGCCGGCCGGCGGGAACGCAACTCACCAAATCTCTCTCTAGATGTACGAGAAGCGCCGATCTAGGAGCTGAGAAATCTCTGTGAAGATCACAAAGCGGTCCAGGACCAGGAGGTCCTGTGTAGAACGGTATTTCGGCACGGAAACAATCACTAAAGCGATTAAACTAAAAAAAAACTCACAACACACTTTAAATCACGGCTGTTTGCACGGAACTCCCCGGCAGTGTTCTCAAAAGATGACGCCCTAAGTGCGCATACGTCAAGTTTGATCGTACTCATTGGCCATATTTGAAATAAGATAATAATAGTCAATCAGCGCGGCCGTCTTAACGCATGCGCACCTAGAAGGTCACTGCGCTGGCGTGATGTCGTTCTCAATTTTCTCTGGCGGCGTCAATATTGGCGCGAATTACTAAGACGATCTTTTTTTTTAAAAAGACCGAATAAAAATTGGTGTCAGCGTGGTGCGGCGGTGCAGACATCTACTAAAAACACAAAAATCGTGGAGATCCGCTGTGACCATGGTCGATGGCGGATGTGATTCTATGTTCCATGCTTTCGAGTATTAACCGAATCTAGTGGTGTTTTTCTGAATCAAAAAAAAATATATATATAACGCGCTTGTAACTTCCAGTGCTCCGGTGCTCGACATGATCCACGTTGGATCATGGGTGCTCGAGGCTATATAGCCTTTTCTCCCCAGGGGTGACTGCAGCGGCAGACAGGCCTGGGTTGCGGTGAGTAACCTCCAATTCTCGCCGGCTGGCGCCGGCCATCTTTAAAAGGGCCTCGTGCTCAGAGGCATTTTCTATTTTTTAAATTTTGTCTAGCCCAAGTTTAAAAAAAAAACTACCGCAGCCCGGGTTCGAACCAGGAACTTCCTATTTCATATAGAATGCGCTACCAATTGCGCAACTGCGGCATACGATAGATTTTTAATGAGAACCTGGAATGGTTGTATTACATTGCTTTTGAATGCTGGCATGGCGCAATTGGTAACGCATCCTACATGAAATAGGAAGTTCCCGGTTCGAACCCGGGCTGCGGTAGTTTTTTTCTAAAAACTTAGGCTAGACAAACTTTAAGAAATTAACCTCGTCTATGAGAGACAGGCATACTACGGGCCCACTTGTTTCAATATGTAAAATATGATATGTATATGATAAAAAAAAATTTCAGAAAGAAAAACAAGGCGGAAAATCGTCATCTCCCTGTCAATTCTGATGACAATGACTGCATTGTGGAGACAACAGGGACAGCTGACGGTGACAAACCCCAGACGGACCCCAACCCTGATCCTCGATGCTCTCAAAATAATAACTCGGTTTCACCCACGGGTTCTCCACCCAACACCGATTCCAACCTCAGTGCCGGAAGGACCGCTAACTCACTTACCAATGCGAATTCGAATCGGACGAATGCCCAATCATAATTCAAAGTGACTTTAAATCTGAAAACGCGAAAAAAGATCTTGCAGCCGATACGACCGGCCGCCTTTTACAAAAACACTTTCTCTGCCACATTAGCGAAGTTCATAGCAGTGCCTTCGGCAAACTCAGGGTCATTGCTAGACGCTTTCCGTCTAGACAAGGAAATCAAAGACCCCGAAACCCAAGAAACGAAAGTCGAACCCTCAAAAACTGTCCTCATCACCTTCAAATGAACTTGCCTTCCAGAGAGAGCCTCTCTCTTCTTGGCCTCTTTCCAGGTTGACTCTTATGTTCCTCAACCAAGACTGTGCCTCAATTGCCTTCGATTTGGTCACATCATCAAACACTGCAAATCTAGCCAACGCTGTAAGCGTTGGAGATCTTCAGATGCCCACACCAAGTCCAATCCCTGCCTTAACAAAACAGATAAGCCCAAATGCGTAAACTGCAAGAGAGATCACGTGCCTACATACACAGGTTGTCCAGAATACATTTTCCAAAACGAACTTCGTCTTTTTGTTACAAAGTACAAGCTGACTTTTAAGGAAGCTAAAGCTATCTTGAAATCAGGGAGGGGTGCCGATTACGCCACTTCCGTCCCCTCCTCATCCTCTAACGCCTCTCAACCACGGAACTTTTCCATGTGCCCAGAGCTGAATGATGCCCCGGCATCCTCATTCAACATCCCTCGCTCTCAATATTTCAGGCAGTCATATGCCAAGTCAACATCAACTGCTTCGGCTCACTCTCCGAAATCCTCATCCCAAACTCCAGGCAGGCGGTCCTAACCCAATTCCAGGGCTACAGCTTTCTTGAAGGTCGGCTTCCAATCTCCCTCGTACAAAGGACCATCAGCCAGTCCATCTTTCGCTCACCTTCACAACAATGGAAGATCTGAAAGCATCTTGCCCAACGGTTGCGCCCTTAACTCCTTAAAGGGTACTTCTTCTCCTTCCTCCCTACCCAACCCATACTTCTCCTCCTTTTCGTCCCTTTCTACCCTTATGAATATGTTTAACTCTCCGACTGTTAACACGATCCTATCTGCCCTGATGAACCTATTCAGGATCTTATCATCGAGGTCACATGATTCAGAGGAGGGGCAAAATAATCTCAATACATTAATACGCAGCGTGACGACACTAGCAAAATGTTTCCTCCATAATGGCTCAACTCAATAACTTAAGAATCGTCCAGTGGAATTGTCGGGGTTAAGAGTTAAAAGTTAAAGACTTCAACATCATCTGAGCAGAAAGGCTCAGTAATAATCGCGGTGGCCTGGCTATTGACATCCGAAGAGGCATCACATTTTCTCGGATGACCTCTATCCCTAGCACGGAGGACAAACTTGAGACTTTAGCAATCTCAATTGGTACCTCGCTAGGGGAGCTTCTTATTGTTTCGGTTTATAGGGTGCCCACCTCCGCTGATGTTTTAACATCGGAGACGTGGATCAAATTTTTTTATTACATTAAAACTTCAAATTCAAATCACCTATGAAAACTCGGTTTTCATAAGTGGTGACTTTAATTGACTCAGCTCTCTCTGAGGCAACTTGCATAATTGTAGAGGAGCAATATTGAGCTTTGCTCTGCTTGGATAAGACAGATATGAACACCCTCAACACATGTAAACCCACCTTTCGTACCTGGCCTAGTAGCCCGCCATCAATCATTAATCTGACCTTTATTTCTCCGAATCTATACACACTCTCTTCTTGGGGGGTTTGGAACGACTCTTTGGACAGCGATCACTTCCTCGTGATTTCTAGCATAGGAGTTTCAGTCCCACTAGCCCTATTCCACTCGCATAAATATAAACTTAAACGCATCAACTGGACCTCATTCTCTTCTAATCTCCCTGAATCTATTTTGCAGGACGGAGAGCTGTTTGAGTCTACGGACTCAACTGTCTCTCTAAGTACGAAGCCTTCGTAATACGCGTGAACGAGGCTGTGCTCGCTGCGTGTCTAAAGGCTAAACCTACTTTAGCCGCCTTTCGAAGACTCAGGAACGATGCAAATTACATCAAGCTCAATAGAATAGAGGCAAAAACCACGCGCACTCTCAGGACTGCGCGGAGAATCAATTTTAGAAAATTTTGCGAGACCCTGGAAGGGAAAACGATTGAAAATTGTCATGCTTTGGCTGAGGAACTTTGTCCTGCAACTGCTTTCTTCAACTCCTTCCCCGATAACTTTCTGAGAAACGAACTTCTGGAAGCTCCCTTTACGAAGTCTGAGCTCTCCATTACATTATCCTCTCTCAAAACCAAATCCTCTCACCGTTTGGATAGAATTGACTATAAAATCATTCGGTGATTTCCTAAGGAAGTTAAAATCACTCTCTTCAACATCTCTAATGAAACCTATGTACCACTCTGGTTCTTTTCCAAAATCCTGGAATGAATTTTTCGTCCTTTTTATTCCAAAATCAACCCCTGGAAAATTCCGTCCAATATCCTTGGCATCCTGCCTGTTCAAGGTGATGGAGAAACTTATCTGCAACAGACTCTCGTGGTATGTAGAGCACAACCATCTCCTGAAGTTCTATCAATTGGGGTTCAGGAATGAACCAATTGATAACCAATTCAGATTTCGCTATTTCGTCGACTGGGATTCTTTCGGGCTTTGCAAGTGGAGAGATCGTTGCAGCAGGCCTCCTCTTCTTGGATTTGAAGGGAGCAGTGTTAATCTTCGGATTTTCATCGAGGACCTGAGGGAGATTGGTGTCCCTCAGCAGATGGCGCTCATTTTATCTACAGATCTACATCATGTAAAAATATTTACTTCCAGATCAACGGCGAATTGGTAGGTCCAAGGCTCAGTACAGTGGGCCTCCCCCAGGGAAGTATCCTTAGTTCCATTAACTACTCTATTTACACCAACAAAGTCCACTCTGTGATACCTAGAAATTGTTTTATAATAGAATTTGCAAATGATATTGCCATCATCTGTCGCTCTGCGGATCCTGTGGTTTGTATCCAATCTCTGCAGCAGTGCTTGAATGCGCTCTCAGAGTTCCTAGACGGCAGGGGTCCCGAGGTTTGCCTAAAAAAAGAAAACGAAAATGGGTTCTTTTTAACAGACGCAACCTTGATACCGACGATATCCAGCTTACACCATTTCATTGAATGGCGTTATCATCCCGCCATCCCCAATAGCAAGATTTCTGGGTATTGTTCTCGATTATAGATTCACGTTCGAATTCCACTTTCAATATCTCTGTGACAAGAATCGTAAAATCTTAAACATTTTCAAAGTTCTGAGAGGTACTTGGTGGGGCGCAGATCCCTGTATCCTCAGAACCGTCTATATGTCCCTCATCAGAAGCTATCTGAAATACGGATCTCATGTTTTAAATTTTACATCGCATAAAAATTTCAATAAATTAGAAAAAATTCGTAATCAAGCTATAAGACTAGCTCTAGGCTACAAAAATAGCACACCCATAAATGTCATGTTAGCAGAATTCTGTGAACCACCTTTCAAAAAATGCTTTTGCTTTTTGGCTAAAAAATATCTCATCCAAATTTTTTCGGACCTTTATCATCCTCTCCCAGATAAACTCTTGCAACTATCGCGAGATGCACGGAGGAAGAACATAAAAAATCAATTTGTACTTCTGAATACTTATAAAAAAGTTAGCGCCTTTAAATATTAGATTCGAAAATCAGACAAGCACCCTCACTATGAGTTCCCGTACGAGGGCCACCTGTTTTCTCCAAACATCGATCTTTCAATAGGCCGCTTAATCCAGAACTGTCCAGCCCCAGTGAATCTCTTTAAAGATCTGGTCGACTGTCAGTTCCATGACTATCTCCCATTCTTCACTGACGGTTCAAAGTCTATGGCTGAGTCCATTGCGGGCTTTGCTGTGGTGGGCCCTTAAGCCAATTTTATTAGCTCGTGGAAAATATCTATACTGCCTCTATTTTATCAATAGAAGCTATTGCTATTATGTATACTTTAGATTACATTATTAAGCATCGCTTTTCTAAATCAGTCATTTTCACAGAGTCACTAAGCGCCCTTCAATGTATAGCTACCATTTGTCCCAGTTCAATCAACTCTTGTCTAGTTTACATAATCAGAAACCCTCTAGCCATTCTAAACAAGCTCAACTGCACAGTCTCCTTGGTTTGGATACCTGGCCATAAGGGCATACTCGGCAACGAAGCTGCGGACCTGGCAGTCAAGACTGTCTCCAGAGATGCATCTCTCTTAAACATCTCCCTTCTCTTCTCTGATTTCTTCAGTTTGACTCGCGAAACTCTATATAGAAACTGTAACAACTTTTTTCTAAAAATAGGAGAAAACAAAGATGTCACGTACACTCAGTATTATTATAAACCTAGTAGGATTATACAAAATTTTCTTACAAGATTGTCAAATAAAAATTTGTTGATTCTTGAAGAGTACCGTTTTCTGCAAAATATTCAGATTCATTAAAAAATATCTAGAATCAATGAAACAACTATCCAGAAATCTTTTCCAGTAGGACTGTAGAAGTTTAAAAATTTATAGACAAAAAGATTTTCTGAGTTGGATTAATGTAAATTAATAATAATTTATTATTTAATAAACAAATTTGATAAATAATTAACCGTTTGAGTCATTTGTGAAATAAATACCGTTGCTTTTACGGAATTGGCCATAAATTACTCTATAATTACACATAGTTTATATATTTGATCATCCGGTAACAGTTGATAAATGTTTTTAAAAAACTTGATTAACAAATGCGCTATTTGGCTATTTTCCGACATATGGACTTCACTTTTTTAGCATAATCAACTGTAAATAACTAATTTTCAACCTTTGTCAGATAAAAAACGTCGTATCTGAACGCCGAAAAATGGCTAAATAGTTCACTTATTAATTAAGCTCATATAAACAATTATGAGTTATTAGTGCACCAAAAGTGGTAGCAAGGAGTTATTGTTAAGTAATTTAAACTAGATCCCAACAAGAAAAACGGATTTTTTAGTTTTTAAACACATAAGACAAGAAAAATTTATTTATAAAATTGTTAATAACAATAATAATTGTTATTCATTTTTCAAGAGTTCTAACAAAGGTTGAAAATTAGTTATTTACAGTTGATTATGTTTCAAAATTTCAGCGCGATAATTGCTTTTCACTTATTTTAAACAGGTGTAAAAAAAATACATGATCGGTCGATAATTTTATAACGTTGACACGATGTATGAAGTTTAATAATTATGTCCCTTGATTCTTTTAATAATGCCGTGCAGTCATTCATCTCACAAATTGATGTCTAATATAGTAAAACTGTATACATGTAATTAAGGGTATTTGATACATAATGATGTAACGAATTATCGACCAATGTTTTATTTATATTCAGCGGGTTTATTAAGAGAGAAATGCAAATATAGTTCTGAAATTTTAGGAAATAACAAGAAATATATAAAGGAATCGTTGTATGGTGCGTTTCAGTTTTTATTTTGGAAAAAAATTATTTTTAAAAAAACTTTTCTTTTCAAATTAAAACTAAAACGCACCAGACATCGATTCCTTGATATATTTCCTATTATTTCCTAAAGTTTCAGCATTAAATTTGCATTTCTTCCTCAATAAACACGCTGAATATAAATAAGAAATCTGCCCCCACATTCTCATCGCGCGCTTCGCTCGCAACTTTGAGCGTGCCTACTATCCGTTCACGTTACGAAGAGCCCTCCAAAACAGCTGTACATTTTTCTAATTTACTCGTAAAAAAAAAATCT
>JBAGKK010018683.1:0-11599 GCA_037177015.1 Euceroptres primus | reverse complement strand
ATTTTAACGAGCCTCAATCTCATAACAATGAAAGGGTCATCATAGTAGGTATACGAAAGTTGACGTCTGCTGACAGCGCGCAGCGGGGAGGCTGCCTCGAAGTAATCCGAGCTGCCGGGCCCGGCGTCGTGTCGGGGACATGACCGTCGACAGTAGTTTGGGATACACTGTGTAACAGGATTGTTACGACGTTACAACACAGGCAAATAATGTATTTTCTGAAATGTTTCCTGAACTTCTTAGACTATTTGAAAATCCTGTGATTTATGAATACCTAGAGCCGGAGCAAAAGACAAGAAGAGATGGAAAAGTTTAACAGGTTTCAGCGGTTTAAACTGAATGATAAATAATTGGCTTCTTCCATAAATGTCGACTTGTCAACTTCTGAAAATAATACATAAAGTAAAATTTAAATTAAAGAATATGTTTACTTGATGCACTAACTGGATCTTAAAATTTAAATACACAAAGAAAAGAAGGAATAAAATTAACATTAATGTCTTCATTAATGCCAGCAAGAAAATATTGAAGCACATTTGGTTGCTGATTCGTAATGCGTTCACCCTTCATAAAGAACCTAAGACAATTGTTTAATCATAATCGGTTCACAGCAATCAGTTTTCGCTTGCAACTTCAGCATCTTTTTATAATCTCTTTTGGTTAGCAGTTGAGTGGCTTCTTTATTGCGAGTAAATTTTCAAGGACTTTCAAGTACATGTAACGATAGTACTACGCGTAGCTTATCGTGATGCAACCTTGTGCATAAGTGTGTATATAACTCGAGCGGAACGTAGCAACGTAGCTGATTGTATGACGTATGACGTACTATTAGAACTGAGAAACGAATCGTACACACCCACTGTTTGTTCGGGAATATTGACTTCAATCTTGAATGCCTGCAAATGGAATAATGAGAATTTAAATTCCTCTCTTTCAAAGAGTTTTCAACAACTGAAAACTACTCTTTGAAATATAAGAAATGAAGTTAATTTAAATGAAATTAAAGCTGAGATTGATGTTCATTTATTTTTCGGTAAGATTTAGAAATGTTTAAACGATAATTAATTTGGCTTAATGGCTTATTGTCACTCTTAACGGCTTACTGTCACTCTTAATGAAGTTTTGATTTCACGTGCAGATAAAATGATTTTTAATCATTATCACTCATTAAGCAACTTGAAAAATACTCTAAAATGATCTTCATGTACACTCGAATCCCAGCTTAATATATTCCTAGAATTTCGTTCGATTGCATTCAATTGTTGGGCGGGTCCGAGGGTAAGGAGGAAAGCACGGTCGTCGAGTAGTAGTAGTAGTCAAGCAGTACCGCAGCAACAAAGCGAGCAGTATCAATTCGTCTTTTGCATTTATTTTTGAAAACACGTTGAAAATTTTTTTTTCATTAATTTTTCATCGACATTTAAGAATTTTCATCCCTTATGGGCTTATGGTAAAAAATTTACATGCGTACATAATTCAGTACATAATTCATATTATTCCTACATAACTCATATTATTCCGAGTGAATAATATGGCCCTGACTATTTGTGTTCAGAAACGCTCAAGGACTATCCCGGTTTAAGATAGGCAATGCCCAAAACCCATCTTAAACCGGGATTCGAGTGTAATTACTTCTTTTTCTTATACTCATTTTCTACTTACATCATTCGGGAAGAACCACTTTTTATTTAATTTTTTTTGAAAATTCATTTATTTTGGATGACAATTTATTCATGAACTAAAGTGCTTGAAGATTTTTCTGACAGTGTGCATTTTTCGTTTACTAGAATAGCAACTGGATTTTAAAATAGCCTGAACGGTGGCGAAAATAGAAAGTGAGATTGATGTGCCAAATTGCACGTAGGTCATTTGAGTAACAATTTATCTTAATCCAGGAGAATTAAAAAAAATTTGTTTGTTGGTCTAATATTAAGCTTTTCCATTTGCGTCATATTTTTGTTTATTTATAGTAAATTGGTTTTATTTTACAGTCGACCTTTATATATGAATTTCTTTATTTTTCTATTATCAAAAGATTCCTATGTTCTCGATTAATTTAAACGATCGACTTTTCAATAGCTTCCAGGAGGAATGGAATAGAAATTGGAAATTCCAATCCTGCTGTGCGTGACTGCTCACTCCTTTCATTTCACTGGTGATAAAAAATTATGCAATTGATATGCAGATATGGGATTCATAAGATTTTATAGTTATTTTTGTTTTATTTTTTTCATGAATGAATATTTTGATTTTGCAGCAATTTCTATAATATAGGGCTAATTCGAATTGAAGCAATTTCCAAAATGAAGTTAATTCGAACTGAAAAGAAGTTCAGTCGCTCTTTCATTTTATATAGTGACTCTGAAAAATTAAGATGCAAAATAATATGGAAAACGTTTTACCAATGAAGTGATTCGATTTCTGAATGTATAAAATTTTAATGAATCAGTTGCATTATCATACGATTACTTTTTTCGAATACAGTTTCATTATTAACATTGACGTTATACCTGAAAAACGTTATAAAAGTCTCAATTCAGTACCAGTGTCAAATATTCGTTTTGAGATAGAGAAAATTTACGTTTAGCAGAAAATAAATGAAGAAACAACCAACTTTAGTGTCGTTTTCTAAACTAAAAAGTTCTATAAAAACGCAGTTTTAATTTTTTCAGGCTTATATAAATCTTTTATGAATGTTTTAGTTATATTCTTGTCAGGAACAGATAAGATACATTTTTTATCATTATTCGTTAAACAGCTTTACGTATGAATTATTCAATAGAGAATTTTCATTTGTCTGAAATTGGCAAAATAGTTATTGAATCTTGAGGTATGAATCAGGAGGTCTCAAAACGTCGATATCTGCAAAAAAACTGGGGGGGGGGTCAAATTTTTCACAAATATACCTTTTCATAGTGCTGAGAATGTAAAAAAATCGTGTGCCTTTTTTCTTTACTATAGGAAAGTAAATTTTAATTTAATTTAATCTTATTTATCAAGTGAGGCTGCCATATCTTTCTAAAAAATTCCAATAATTCAAAAATAATAAAGACTGTTGATTTTTTATGCTAACGTAGTACAACGAAAATGACAAATAATTTAAACATATTTATAATGTTCTGAAGAAGCATTTTTAATCAATTTATATTAAATAATAAGTTCTTAAGACTATAAAACAACTAATCTTAACGAATATTTACATCTTAAACTCTGAAATAAAGAATTTAGAGAAAGCATAAAAATTCTTTAGTTTTCAAAAACATCTTCTGTAAAATTTTTAAAATCAGAGATAATATGACTAAGGTTTTAGGGTTACGAAATATGTGTTTATTGCCAATATTAATTTTCTCTTGTCAATATAATACATATGCAATTTAATAGTAATTGTGACCTCGACCTACCAACTGTGTGTGTATCTGATTTGACGGCACTCGTTGACAGGTGGGTGGGTGGGTGGAAATGAAGGGGAATTGCTGGATAAGGTTTGAATGTGAACGTGAGCACATTTATAAGACTCTTGCATCAGGTAGTTTACCTCTAAAGTTAACCACCAATGGTGAAGTAAAATCCGAGGTGAAACCGCATAGTGCAACGTGACTGGTCGATTTCGTGGGTGTGTTGGGGGCTCGTCATCGTCATATCAGTGACGTATTTCAGGTTGCGAGAAGCTTGTATAGCGCTGTCTTTCTCGTTCTATCTGTAGATAATAAAATAGTTTCTTCAAGATAAAGTTATTAACGTAGATACTGCATTCTGGATTTATATTCCTGATTTTACGCTTTAAAGAAATTGCGTCGAAAAAAAATTGTTGATAAATGTAGACTCTTGATATCTTATACAAAAATATTTCAAAATTATAGATAAGTTATAGAAAACATGAAACAGAAGTGCCTCTGATTTTATTGTTATCGTTTTTAAATTGTATTTCTTATTTGTTATTGCTACACACTTTACTTCTAAAGTTTCTATAGAGAATAATCATCTAATCCTAGAAATATGTAGTGTATGTTTCTAGATCGAGTCGAAGTCGAGAGATGCAAATTATTTACTTCAGAATTAAATTGCCATTGACCCTAATAAAAATCTCGAATAGACCATAATTGCAACTGATAACATTTCTATTATTACAGTGTTGATGTTTATCTTCTCAAATAGAAGTACTGATACAAACGTCGAAGTGTCAGCTGTTTTTTTTTTATATAAAAAGAACATACGAAGATCGAAAATAGAATTAGATTTTTACAAATTTTATTTATTTTAATAATTTATAAAATATTGAATTTGATTCTCGAGATTGAAAGCAGAGTTTATTTAAAATTTTAAAATTAAAATCGATAATAAAACAGAAGGGGTATATAACGCAATATATATTGAGTGATGAAATACCCATGGAATCTACTTGATAACAAGGCATTCTCAAACAATTTTATCTCTGACAAAATATTGTGTCACTGTTGACTTCCCTTTGTACAGATTTCGAAAGATTTTATTTCCCATTAAAGATTTTATGAAAGCAATTTTCTTATAGATTTTTAAGGCAGGGAAAAGTAGTTCAGTATAAAAAAAAAGATAACAGAATTTAAAAAAGAAACTCATACAGAGTAAAATAAATTGTAAACTGAATACTGGATTTTAAAATTTAACTTATGCATATGGAAAATTGCATTGGTGGTACTAATACATTTATGTGCATTGTTGCACAGGTGACTCGTTCACGTGGCAGTTATACTACGTAGAACGAGTCACGTGGTTTAAAGTGCATATAGATATGCAAAAAGACGAACGATTGAAGTGACTTTTTTCTTTCCTTTTTTAGTTAAACGCAGATATAAGGTGGTCACTGGTCAGTGTTACGTAGAGTTACTCAAAGTAAGCTTTAAAATTGCCAATAAGTAGTGAATGTACAACTTCTATTCCTTAACTATAACTATAAAAGTTAGATAAGTGTGGTTTTAAACTGCTTTCAGTGTGAACGAAATATTGCAACTTTTTTGAAAAAGTAGTTATCAAAAGTTTCACATAAAATGTCTTTCGACAGTGCATTATTCTTGTTCAATTTTAGGGAGAAAAGAGAGTCTTCTTATATTGATGTAAGTAATTTATTTTAGTTAAAGAACACATTTTTAAATTAATGGAGATTTTCGAAATACAGTGATCAATTATTTCCAGCAAGGTTATTCATAAAGTAATAACTCAAGTGAGGCTTTTCTACCAGAGAAATTTTCTTTGCGCTTTTCTTTTCGTCTGATATGTCTGATGGTACAGAAAACCAATTTTAGGTATTAGTTTTTGAATATTTTTCCTGATAATAATTAATGGGTCACGTGACCACTCTGGTATATGCTGACAGTAAATCCTAAGGTATAACTTTGATCTATTGGATCAATTAAAGCTGCAGCGTTTTAACTCATCGGTTCTTAAGAAAAATCTTCATTCGATCAACTTCAACTGACAGTCGACACGAACCAACGTGAAGTTGTGCATTGAAGGATTTTTTTCATCTCACATTAATCTCGAAATAATCGGCAACACTTTTTTAATACCTTATAATTATTTACTGTGGCTCTTAAGAAACAATTTTATTTCAATTTACGAAAACACATTAAGAAAATATTTTCTTATTGTTGAATCTGTTTACAAGTTTGTTCAAGATTCAAGAATCTGAACTATGAACTCCGAAAAAATTTCGTTCATTAAACAAAATCGTATGGTTGACTGCATTTTGTTAATTATTTAATATAACTTAAATTTTTAATGAATTTCGGTAAAACTATTTTAACCGCATAGAACGAAAAGAAAAGAACGTCTATATTATAATCTCGAGCACATTTCGGTTAAGATCGAAAACACTTCTTTTTACATTATTCGCGTTTTTCAAATAACATCTAAAGATTTGTTTAAACTTTAATAATCTTTTGAAACTTCGTGAGTTTCTATAGATTCCTTATTCTTTCTTTTATCTAAAATAAATCTTTTACATACAACAGAAGAAAAAAATTTTTTCTTGTAAAATGTTAACAGTAATAAATTTTTAATTTTCATTTGGCATCCCTTAGCAAACAGTCTTTTATCTTGTCGTTTTCTGTTTGCTACATATATTGTGCATATTTAACGACCAGCAAAACATGCGAAGGCGGTAGGCTTGAATTGCTATCGATTTTTTGAAATGAATACTCTCACGAGGATACATTGAAAGCGCAAACTCCAACCTGAAGTATTAAAAAATCAGTCTGTTTCCGGATATAAAATTCAATTTTAAATCATTTCCCACACTTCATAGGAAGCATAAATTGCATCATTCCTAATGGAGTTCATCCAGGAATGACGAAGATTTCATGTATGCAGGGTGTGGGTTAAGCTTTCTCGCGCCTGCGCCCTTTTATCGTGAAAATACATAGAGGGTAGGAAAGTCTATCGGGGTTGCATGAGCATAGGATCGAACGTACCCTCAAAACGTACCAAATCTCGATTCTTTCACCACCTTATTCCGTGGTAAGTTTTCATTTTCGTTCGAAAAACGTGTCCGAAATATTTCAAAATAACAAGTGTTGAGAGTAAAGTGTTTGAAGTTTGAAGTAAAGTGTTCGTTGAAAAATTCATAAATTGAAACTAGAGGTACAAATAGGTCAAGGCATATTTTGTTTTGTTTTTTGTTTTCAAATTATAGTGTTTAGTTTTGTTCATTCAATTTTGAAAGTTACAAGCAAATTGCAACATTTAGGAAAGATTATTGAAGTACATAAATTAGAACTTGCAAGCCTTGAATTGAAATGAAACGATATCGAATCTATATAACCTGATCGATTACAATTACTGAGAGATATATTCTCATGTTATTTCACTAATATTCTTAATGTTCTAATTTATGCTTTCTTTTTTAGTTTGAACAATACTAATGTCACTTTTTTCAAACAATAATTCTGTCATTTTTTGCGTTATGGTACAATTTTCTTCAGGATTTCTTTGGGGTCTTTATACCATTTCATCTTTAGTTTAGTTTTTTTATCTTGTAATATAATTGGAATATAAAATTATTTGCCGAAATATCGTATTTTAAAATAGAAAATCATCTGGTAAACACCAGCTGATCAACTAGCGAATTAGAGTCCTGCGACTTTCATTTCGTCCTTGAACTTGATTTATTCTCTCCTAGTTTTCTTATTCTTTCTTGTAATAATATATCTGATTTTCTTGAGTTGAAACCTTCTTTCATTTAATTTTGAAACCATCTCTTATTTATTTTTTAAACCTTCATATTGTCACTTAAGAAACTCATATGATCCTATTTCATTTTAAGTCTTTTTTTTTTTGTTGATATTTTATACCTCATTGATTTAAAACCTTTTGGTTTTAGTTTTGACATATTTTAAAATGACTCAAATGGAGCACCAAAAAAACATTGGAAGCGAAACGTCGCTGAAATCGTTTGATCCGCTTATGGCGATCAGCCAAAAGATATTCCATTGCAATCGTATTGACCTATTGAGTGTTCTGTCAACTGACCCTGCGTTATGTTCGTCAGCATATGTTGATCCTAAAGTGTATTCATAAAAGCAATCCTAAAAGGTGATTAAAATGATGCATTTCGTCAACCTACGTAAAAAGATTGTTACTTTTGACCTTTTGACCTTGAATATTCGCACCCACTCTCCGCAACATCCTCCCTTTTTCTCAGCTGATTTTTTAGTTTATTATAGCTTAACAAGTAATAAATAAAGTGTTTGCAAAAATAATTTAAGAACTAAATCCATTTACAAGTATAATTACTAATTATTACAAAGTAAGGTTAATAAGCAAATACAGGAAGTAATTATTATGCTGAGTTGAGAGAAAAGAGAAAAAATCAGGGAAAAACTGTATATAAATCCACTTTTTCACTAGTGGATTTTAAATTTTATTGTTCATGAATTCACTATATGAGATATTTCTTGACATGCTGCATTTTTATATTATTTGAATATATTTTAAGGGCATGTATTAGCTTTGTCTTATTCAATTTACCCTTTTTTAGGCAATTAGAAATTGTTTTGCTTCTGATAAGATTGATATGTAAAGATAATAGGTACATTAACTTGCGCAATTACCGAGACAATATCGAAGACTTTGATCCCGTTTCAAGTGTAGAATTCTTTGTTAGTTTACATAACATATATTCTCATCCCATTTCACAAGAGGTGATAACAAATATCGAGAATATTCTGAAAAACTGAGGAAAAAATGTTAAAATTTCTCTAGAACCACGTTATTTACACTTAATCAAAGTTCAAACAAATACTTCCTCTCATAAAATTTAGAAGTGGAAAAATGATTTTATAATATATGATTACTCAGTTAATAACAGAATAAATATTATTCGTTAATTTCTTATTAACTATTTAGAGTAATTAAGAGAACTATCATTAGTTATTAAATGTAATTATTAATCAACCTCCTCAATCTATTTTTCATGCAGCTTAAAGATGGATATTGAAAAGGTATGATTGTCCTATCACACTAATTTAAATTATTTAAATTGGCAATTTACAGTTTAAAGCAATGGTTTCAAGAAATCTCTGTAGTTTTCGAAGTGTAATCAAATTTTGAGCATCGACCTAATAATATTACATGTAAAAGATTAATTTTTCCTACTAACAAAAGGTATTTTCTTCATGCTTAACTAACATAAACACTACAGTCGAAAGAGGAACCGCAGGAACAATTGTCGACGCCCACTGCATTAGCGCCTTCCAATAAGGTATTTAATTTATTCAATTTGATTAACAAAACATTATTCCCCTAATTATCATCTACTTATTATAACAAGGGAATAAATCAAACTGCAGTTCTCAATAAGAAAATAAATGCCAGAATCTGTTAACATTTTTTAAAATGTATGCATGGGTCACCTAAAGTTCATTTACTCGATCAGAATATACCTTTTTGTTAGATAAAAAAAGTTTAGCAAAAAGTAGATTACCAATGCGGATTGATTGAAAAAATTGAATCTACATTGTAACTAAATTAAAAATAATTGTTTGTAAATGTTTGAATGAATTTAAAATAAAATTAATCATCTGGGCATTTTAAAAGTGCATCATTACTTTGTTGAAAAAGATGTTGTCTGGCTTGTTAAATCGACACTTCACTGGACATCCTCTTCAATTAACGTCACATATTCCGCATGCATCTATAATATTTGCAACATTTATTTTTCAAGCAGCAAACAACGGATAAAGATGTGGTGAGTAGTGTCTTTGAAAAATTGAATTATCTCACTTTTAGAAACCAATTCTTTATATATATATATATATATATATATATATATATTTACATGCTTAATATAGAACACTAACAGGACGAGTTAGACAATAGACCTTAAATACTGATATTTATAATGTCTTCAAACAGGCGGTCTTTTCTCATTGAAATGTTTAAGTGCAAGATTTATGAGGCAATTAAAAAATATGAATGATTTACATAACAAGAAAACCTTATAATATGAACATTGTTTTATAACAAAATAACATCCTTTCCAAATTGACAAAAAAAAATCTCAGCTCAAAATATCGAAATACACTGAAGCTTCGGTTTATTGCTCCTCCGGATACCGTTTCCAAGAACATTGTTTTTGGGTGAGGGTACCAAGAGGAAGAGAAAGCTGAGCTCAGAGCTCAGCGGAGTTGTGCAAGTACCGTGGCAACAAAGTGCGCAGTAGAATTCCGTCGGTTCGCATCAGTTCGTTTTCAGTGTTTTGGTTATGCGTTATATATGCTAATTCATAAATAATAACTGAATAAAACTTAACAGTAAAGTAAACGTTAAATTAAATTTATATTTAAAAAATATTTTTCACTCGTGACAAAAATCAAACTTAAATAGTTCATACGGCCCTGACTTGTTTACGTTTGAGAGACCTCGATTTTTACCCGAAGGACATTCAGGAGATCCCCGAAACCCGCAATAAATCGAGGCTTCAGTGTATCAGGAAAATTTTCTTTTCATGAAAGAAAACTGCATCATAAACGGTGTAGAATCTGTAGAATGATGCATAGAGAAATTTACTGTATCTCTATTATTATTGAACTCTTATCAAATGTTATCCCTGATTTTGTTTATTATCGTTGGATTCGTATTCAATAATATTATGCTGACCTCCAGACATTTCTAATTTTTGAAATCTCGATCGTGACGTAACAAATAAGCGGCTATTAACCCACAATAACGTTAATAACATACTGATTTAGCAGTTTTATTTACATGTTTCGCTCTGATTATTCGATAAACCTCGCGATAAACAATATTTCCATATTGCCTTTTTCATGTTATAAAGTTTCAATGCCACTGAGTTTTTGAGTCAAGTGGTTCCATAAGGATTTCCTTTTTCCTTGTACAAGACTCTGCAAGCAGAAAAATATTTGGTTGAATCAAGCCAAAATATATATTTCGTAAATTAAATAAACAAAACGAATCAATCAGAAACTTTGGTTGATTAAATCAAACAAGTTATTATCAGTTATAATACCTAACAAACATTTTGTTCATTCAACCAATTTTTTTTTTTTAAATCAACCCAACGATTTTGTTGAATGAACAGTTGAATAACTTTTTGAAAAACCAAATTGATTAATTCGAGAATTAAATTGATCTGTTGCTATATTGAGAAGAATAAATTCTGAAACGATATGTATTGCTATATTTAACTTGAACTTTAAGTAAAACTGATTCTCAAATAAATGAAGCCACTTTATTTTTCACTTCGATCTTCTGACAGTAGGATTATTAATAATGATTTATTGATAAGTAATCAAGTACTTCATTTGTCACTTACTCAGGGCAACGGAGCACGTGATCTACAATCAGGTCAATGACTTTATTAAAATGCTGGATGACTCCCTTTAAAAATGTGTTATACATGCCAAAAAGCAGTTCTATTTTATTTAGAAATTCAAATTTTTTTAAATCCATTTCCTCTGGACATGGCCTTGAAAAAATACCAATTCTTTGACATAAAAAACAAAAAAAATATTAGAAGATAACTTAGAGCACAATAAAGTCTAAAGTCATTTTTAATTATTTCAGGCCTAAAGAATTTTTGATACTGGATTATTTTTTTTAGATAATTCTTTCATTTCGGTTTGAATAATAGTAGGGGAAAGTTGCCTGAGACGGACTACCTCCTAAGACGGGCCACCCTTAGTATTTTTGTATGCAAACATTATATTCACCACTTATATGTATGAAGATACATGCGCAGCAAAACTCTAATTATTGTAAAAGTGCTTTTTTTCTGCATTGGAAGTAAATTAACGAAACCAGAAAGGAAAAATTATTTTTGTGTATTAGAGTACGAAATTTTACCTGTTTTAGAAGTTGTGATTTAATAACTTCTAATGATTTGAAGGAGTAAGTTATTTTTTTATACATAATTTTGTAAACTTTGCAATTGTTACTTACGTTTTACGCAAGTACACCGAAAACACGTCAGATATTTAAATTTTCCGCCATAATTAGTACCTTTCCTAACCTCTTTATTGCTTTTTGATCAGCCCTATCCGACTTCCACAACAGCTGACGTAAATATACGACCCCCACTTGGCGGTACATGAAAAATCCGTCAGAG
>JBAGKK010018672.1:0-11600 GCA_037177015.1 Euceroptres primus | reverse complement strand
ACCCAAGATTTTTAGATCATGTCATTGTCAAAAAAAAGTAGGGATACTTTTTTTGTTTTTTTAGTATTGTTTTGTAGCGATTTTATGTGAAGTATATCGTATTTATTTTTTGTTTGATCGAAGTTTAAGGCTTGCCTGATTTTGTATTTTTGGAACTTGATACAAAAATAATTACATTTCTTTTAAATGACGGTGTACAATGAAAGTTTTCTACCTTCCTAATTTCTTACCGACACATTATCACATTTAATCCCGTTCCAAGCGCCGCGCCTGGCTGCAGCGCCGAGCCCGCTGGCCGATGTACGGCGCAAAGAAAAAATTCGTTTTCGACACTTCCAAGGTCAAATAGAATTTTTTTTCTTCAGAAACTTGCAGCTGAAAGTTCATTCCATATGTATGTAAAATTTCAGCCATATATCATTTATTTCATAATTTAGGTTTTCATGGAAAATTTGGTGATACAGTTGACCTGGTTTGACTCATATGGTAGTTTTTCGCGAGGTTTTTCCTACATTAAATCATCATTATTTAAAAAGATTATTGTCATTGAAATGGAATGATAAAGCAGAACAAGGCGTTACTGGGTAAAAAAAACTGGTAAATATAAATATTCGTCCTGATTTAAAAATAACAAAGCAGACAGCTCTTGTATACTTAAAAAGTAAAAAACCAATAAAGAAAGGCGCATCGTGATGGAAAAGGGATTATGTCAGATGAGAAGGGAGAATCCCGAGGATGATTAACGTATACACAGAAGAGCAAACCCACCTAAATTGTATCCACAGTAAGATCTGATTTGTTGTGCAAAAAATCTCGGGATAGAAATCCATTAGCGTACTGTTTGATAACAATTATTTCGCAGTTATGTTTAATAAAAAAACAGCTCAGGAAAATTTTTAGTTGCGAATTTTTTGTACAACTTTCCAGTATTGAAATAAAAGTATTAAAGTATTAAAGTAAACCAGAAAAAGTAGAGATGGATGATGTGTCTAAATCTCATACAGTTCCTTTAATAAAAAAGTTTGTTAACCTGATGACCTAATTAGTAAATTCTACTGAATGCCAATCAGTATTAATAAAACCACAAAGACAAAAAGGTGTACAGAAAATCCTATTTCCTAAATTCAGTGAGCAAATTGTGGCAATTAAGAGCGATTAAAATTATTGTATTATTTTACCACATATTTTTCTTTGAACATGAATGTTAACGCAGTTCGGAAGACAGGTTTTTCCAACTATTCCCCTTTTTAATCCAATTGATAGCGATTGTTTTTAAAACGAAACAAAAACAATAGTATAACCCACCCTACATATGGGATGTGAGAGTCCCTACTATCGACACATAACACTTCAATTCCATCCCTTTATGCAGCGTTAGAGAGGCCCTTTTGCTTTCTTTTGCCTTCATGTGGGCGGAAAAATGACGAAATTTTCTCATCTCGATAAAATTCTTGTAATGTAAGCAAACATTCTTTCCTTTTCATTCAATATTTTTAAAGAGTTTTCATACTTTTGTTTAAATAAGAAATTTGCACACTAGTTTCAACCAAAAAAGGAGTTAATATTTAAATAACAATTCTCTCTATTCCAAGAAGATGCAAATTTATTTCAGAAGACTAAGTTGTTCGTGCACAATATATTGCACAAAAGGCTAAAATTTAATTACTTTGACCTCGCAATTTATTGTTAAAATTAAGCTCAAATTGATCGATAAGAAAAGTTCTCATAAAATTAAATTCCGACTAATCTGAAATCTCAATTCGTTTTTGTAAATCATTTAACTTCACTTTGCATCTGCATAATGCAGAAATGTTTCAAACTAATGTAAAACAGCTTCTGGTGAATTTATTCCAATAGAAATGCAAAACATCCAGACAGTAATATAATTTGTTAACGTGCAAAAAATCAAGAAACTTTTTTAGTTACAGAATTAATCAGTGGAATTCCCAGTATGGTATATATTACATCACTGGCATGTAAATTGAGAAATTAATATCCGATCTGTACCTCTTTTGTATTCTAGGAAGAGTTGAAACAATTCCCATTTTCATATTCAGCTCAAGTGCCATAAGCTTTCTTACGGAAAATGTGCCAGGAATTTTCAGGATTTCGTGTCTAGGGTAAATTCAGGTATTGTAATATTATCAGTATCCCTCGAGTTGACCAAAAATGCTTTTTTTCCTTTTTTGAATGAACATATATTATTATTTTTTCTGTAAAGCGTATAGCTAACACTTCAATATCACATGAGCTTAACAGTGTCATAGCAGAGAATCGCGTTCCCTCGATTTTTTTCTTTCCTAGAAAACTTATTTATTCTCTATTGATTTATATACCTTTTTTATTCGCCAAAGCTGTTTAATTATTCAATACAAATTCCCACATTCAAACGGTAATTTGTTTTATGAAGAAACGATTAGAAATATATTTAAATCTTACAATATATTAACAAATTGTAGAAAATATGCAGATTAAATGTAGATTAAAATAATATCCCACGATTTACTTATTATTCAAGCAAATTATTAAATAACAAATTAATTTAATTACAGTAATTATCTAATAATCGTCTGCTGCCTTCTGAGTGCATCACTTTGAAATTTTCTTTCTATTTTTCTAGTAGTTTTGAAATAGTTTAAGAAAATTATTCCATGAAAAAGAATTCCAAGAAAATATGAAAAATTCTCGGAAATAGCATGAGGAAGTTGCACCGGACGCAGCCGGGCCGAGACCTACGATTTCCATGTTCGCACGGTTAGTTCAATTGAACTAATACTTTTCAGAAAAAAGCGATAATCCTTGATGAAAAAATTAATAAACGAAAAATGAATTGGACGCTCTTTTTCTGTTATTTTTGTTTCTTAATCTGAATAAACAGAAGTGATTAAGAATAAAAAACTCTCTTCTTGAGTAAGAAAATATAAGGGTCATTAATTGATGCGCTTTAGAGATACAAGCCAGTTTGTCATTATTCCATTGAAGTAACCTTAACCACTTTCTAATGAAGCTGTGCAAAAGTTTGAAAAGTTTTTCGATTTGAGCTTACAGCTTCTCAACGTGAAGGTCCTACGAACCTAATTTTTAACTTTTACATTAAAAATTTAATGTATCATAGTTTTGAAAAATTCCTCATGCTTCAAAGTTTTATGGAGTTCTTCAACGAATTTTATTTCTTAAAGTTTCATCTGCACTTCTAGTTTATAGAATAATTTACGACTCTTCTGCTTAAAAAGAAAATTAGGGAAAAGTGACTCGATCTGGTTAAAAAAAGTTTTGACTTTATAATAATAATAACTTTTATCCAGATGAGGATTTGGGACTACGATTCCACAGTGGTCAAAAATTGGCAAAAGGTGGTCAAAATATCTAAAAATCTTCGAATATGACAGCCAACCCAAAGAATATTCCACAAAGCCATAAAAAATCATGACATATTTAGTTTTGAAACATTTTTTAGAAAATCGGAGGAAATTTTTTTGAAGATTTTTCGAGAATCTTTTGTTACGGATCCTTTGAGCATCTACAGAGTAACTGTGGAAATCTTATAGAATTGGGCAAAATAGTGGATATAATAGAGGACTTGGTAAGGAAATATAATAAAAACTAGCGCATCAAACTCAAATTCGCAGTTGATTTTTTTATATGTGATGAGAAAAAGCTTAATCATTATCGGAAACTGAATACTTCGGTGGTCCTCAGTGGTATATTTTTTTAAATTATTAAATTGTATATTAATTCATGTTTTTTCTTCGAGATGATTTCAGTCGATTTTACAAGTGGTTATTACTTACTCTTGATGAAATCGTAATTTACCAATTAAATAATATTAAGATACTTAATTTCCGGAGGAGATTCCATGTTGAAAAACAGAAATTTATTTATTGTTTCGAAAGTTATGCGTTTTTTTGCACAGCCGTTTTTCACTTGTTTCAAACGTGTTGAATGTTAGTCGTGAGACGCTCACTTTCAGACCAAACCGCGGAGACAAAAAGATCGTTTCGTTATTTAAAGTGTGAATAAGTCCCACAGATACTACTAAACCTTATTTATAAGTTAAAAGCCCTCGAAAAAAAATGGTTTTCCGACTTTTGACCACCTTTTGCCAATTTTTGACCACTGTGGATCCGGATAATCGTGTTTTACAGCGCTCACAGTGTTAATTGATCAATATTTCTCTTGATCTTGTCAAATAGCATTTCAGCACTGTTACTTTTAAATGTTTTTGTCTTGATAAAAGTAACATTTTTAAACATATTGTAAAAAAATACACCAGCTATTATCTCCATCGTATTTACTATCAAATGATGACAGCCACTTCTGCCAACTTCAAATACTGAAAAAATCTATTAAAATAGCTAATTCTTTTATGTTGGCAAAATGCGCGGGTCATTTGAAAAATTTTTGAGTGTTTTTTTTACGAATTATCTGGATCGGGAAAAATAACACTAACAATAAAAACATCTTAATTACGTTGTTTGTGATAATTAAAAGTCTGTTTCTGTGGAAAGTTTTAAAGCAAAATATTCCTTGAATATAAAGAACTGAATTGCTTTGGTGAAGTGCAAAGAAAATAATAATATTGGGATGAAATTATGAACTATGAATGAGTGTACTTTTTACTTTCATTTTTTTTACTTAAGGGTAATTAATACATTAAAATTGTAATATATAACATCTGTTATATGTATATATAACATCTATAAGTTATGTATTGAATGTATGTATCCTTATTTGAAATAAATAAACATAATAATTTTTAAAATTCAAAAGATACCATCAACAATTTACCTATCATAGTTAAAAAGTGACGTGGTCTATTAATAATAACTAAATTTTAAAAACTCTGCCTAATGAAAAATGAGTAAATTCAAAAGAAGCTAGACTTCAGAATTGATTTTACACAAGAACAAGAAGAGTAGTTTTTTTATCCCGACTACATTTATTTGAGGTAATTAAAGAAGAGGAAATTTAACTTTCTCCCCTTCTATTTGAGCCAGCTTTTAAAGCCGTTGCATCAGAAGCAGTAGTGAAAGGCTTTATTGATCTGCAACGCTGGCAGAACTAATAGCACTTATCATATCTCTCGCTAAAATGAACAGTAATTTTCTGCATTGTGGCGAAATATCATCTGTGTTAAACCCCTTACAAGCCATCATTCTGTGTCCGGTGCAAAGCGCCGTATCGATCTGCTCTTGGCTTCATTTAGCAAGTTTAAAACATTTTAGGTAAAAGAGGTGCTTCAACAGGTATGTGGCTTTTGTATGTATATAATAAAAGTTATCATATTAGAGGCGTGACACGTTCACACAAGACTATATCTATGTATCGTACCTTTCTCCGTGAAACTTTTTATCGGCGATTGTCGCATTTTTATTCCGAATTTTTCACGACACGATACATCCTGGAAAAAAAAGTGAAACTAGTGTCGCGAAACCGGCTATCTAACCGTTAGATCGATTGGTAAATGGCGTGTGAAGGAGAATTATAGCTTCGAACCCAATTTTATTAAAAGGTGTAATATCTTTTTAATTAATACAGACTCAGAGCCTTTATTTTTCTACTAATCTTTTATTCATATTTCATTCAAGTAATTTTCATAAAGTGACAAGTTTTAGTAAATGTAATTTAAACAATTTTTTTAACACCGATAGGGTAGATACCCTACAGTGGATAGCAAAAATGTAAATATTGTATTAATCTCAGAATTTAAAATGTACTTAAAAATATTATTTAAGAGAAAATAGTTCCTTCATTGATGGAAGAAACTGTTTGACCATTTCATGAAACTAATTTTCGTATTTATAGCTGTGGTTTACATGGTATTACATAGTATCTAATTATTGAAAATTTGCCACTGTTTGTATCCTACCATAGGGCAGTTTTCTCTGGTATTATTTTTTTTCATAATAATGCCCTTAATGTGAGAAGAGTTCGAAAAGGGCTTCCATAGATTATACAGGAAGCTCATTTTCTGGTAGAATACCTGCAGTGGGAAATAATTCACTTGTAAGATACTCGGAGCTGTGGTAAATATAGAGGGGCTTAGGAGCCTTCCTTCATCGAGATAAAAAGTGCTTTACATAAAATAATGTCGATCGCTCACAGAGCGAATTAATTTTTGTTGTGACATTTACTTTCATCCCCAGGGCCGATTTATCGTTATTCCCGACCAGAACTTCTCCTGCTCGGAAGTACCAGCTTCCGAGATCACACCTTTTATCACCATTGAAAACCGCATCTGCGCGGCACATCTAGCAGCTTTAATGCAAATAGCGCACACCACCAAGTGCGTCTATTGCCTTGACAAACCAACTCCAAGTAAATTCCACTTCATTGCATTTAAAATTCCATTTCCGCATCTTGTTTAACTGTGTTGTAAAAATAAAATCGGTATCACTTGCAATTTTTCCTAAGTGGATATAAAACCTAGAGATCCCAGTGGATACAAATTCCACAAGACGTAATTGGAACGTCCCACAATCGTCCTATGTCAAGCCAAATGACGTTCTAGAAACGCCCAATCTTTCAAAGACGTTTTTGGACCATTGGACATATTTAGAACATCATAGGCTGTTTTTGGAACGTTCTATTCACGTATGTTGACATCTGTTCTAACAAAATTTTTAGGGCGTTCTTATTACATTTTTTTTATTTTGTGCCCAATGGGTTAGCGTTTATATCATACGATTCGTATTTTTTCACTACTCCAATTAATTTCTATAAAAATTTTGTCTAAATGTTTAAAAATTTTTATTTGCAGAGTCTTCCATTGTAAAATGATTGAAAAAAATTATTTGATAGAAACGGAATCTGAAGCCTTCGTACAAGAAAATAGAATACTAACATTGTTTGCTCTGCTACAGTAATAGCATTATGATTCAATAGCTAAATTGAATGTAATTTGTGTTTCATGTCCATTGAATGTTAAAACAAGCCAATTAATATCAGCCACATATTGTGAAATCGGGTTAAGAATGCTTTATCACTTTGGTCGTTCATTGCTGTGAAACTAAATTACATTAATTATTGTCCGCACTAGAACAGAGATAACAATTAAATTTACTTATAGAACTGGAAAGCATTCAAAAGCTCAGTATATTAACATGAACCATTGCCGAGTGAAATCATAATTCTAATAAACATTACTATTTTTTAAATTAATTTGGATTGTGTAAGACAAAAAAATAGATACAAATATCTAATTGTAAGCTTATTTTAAGTCAAAAAATTCAAAGATATAAAAGAAATTTTGTAATTTCCTGTTGTAGAAACTTTTACCTTTTAATGTCAGTTCAGATTTAAACTTCAAGTAAATTGCTTAGTGTTCTTAAAGAATGCTCCAAGATGAATTTTTTAAGATTTTTAAATAGCTATACATTTTTTTGCAAACATTCCGCACCCTTCAAAAAATTCCTTTATCTAAAGAAAAAATTTTATTCGGTTACCGGAAAATAAAGACCCTTTATGATCCTAATTCCCAGGTGTATTTTCTGAGATATATATAATCTAGTTAGTTTCCTGATTATCAAAAAAAAGGTTCAGCTTTTTTCATTACAATCTTTCGGCCAATCAGTGCGTTTGGCTTCGCATTGAACCAAGAAGCAATCCATCATTGATCCCCTCGCAAAGTCCTAGTGTCAATTATACCCAACCAGGGAGACTTCCTATAATTTTTTCCTCTAAGGCACATACTTAATTCAACCAGGCAGTTGACCCTAATTTTTCTGCTTATCTCTTACTTACGGTCACATTTCCATTTTTATTCAGTAATCAAATACCAATGATTAACACATGATCAAATATAATTGCAAAACGAGTTTTCTTTTTCACTTTTTCTAAATTTTTTAAACGGATCTTTATCTTTATCTTTAAAAATGTTAAATTTTACGAAAGTAATAATTTTCATTTTAAATTAAAATGCACGATAAGCGAAAAAAGACTAAATCTTTAGTGCTTAAGACTATCCTCGAAATGTATCTACCATTCAGCTTATATTGAGAAAGTCGCAAAAGCGATAAGGATTGTCGCTCGTTTTTATTGCACTGAATCAAGTTTATTGCTAAAAGAAAATTCTGTACGTACCTCGGCTTTGGGAACAAACTCGCATTGTAAGGAATTGTTTACATTCCTCATGCAAATATTTGCTCGAGTCCTGCCTTTCGTAGTAGTCATTGCAACGAGGGAAATAACCACAAAGTTGTTTATCTAAAGCAAAATTTCCTTGCTTTTTAATATTATGATTTATTACTGATTCGCTGAATCAAAATTTCCGATCATTATCATTCTAAGGGAAATCTTAACTAAATAATCTTGCAATATAATTTTTGTTTGAGACCAACTTAAACTAATTTCTCTAATAAAAGAGAGAAAAAGGCACTGCATATTTTTTGTCACATCAATTTTTCGTAACCCCATATTTTTCTGCTCAACCTCCAGATATTCTCGTAATAATTATTAAGAAATTCTTTTGCTGTTATTAAGACAAAACTAACTTCCAAGTTGGCAATTCGTGATCAATGTCTATTTGTTACAAATTCTTTTTACTTGGCTTTTTTACATTGCTCCAATATTACCCTTTCGCAGAATATGCTTGGAGCTTTTACTAAAGTATATACTGACACGTATTATAGTATATACTATGTATACACGTGACATATATAACTTTTTTGCGAGGTGTATTTACGTCATATATGTGGTCGATTTAAAAAAAGAAGGAAAAATAGAGCCTGTCGTTACAACAATGAGATCTTTCGTAGTACATCGAGGAACTGATTTTACAGATTATAAATCAATGAGAGCTACTCCCACGCACGTGGTGAGCCATACCTTCGCTTTTCGTTTTGTCATTTGTCTTCCAGATAAGTAGAGAACTGTAAGGGTCTGTCAAGATGTCAGCCTGGTTCCAAGAGAGTATACTGTATATGATGAACTTTCAACGGAAATAGACTGATAGTATCGCTCATAACTGATAGCCTCAAAGAGCTTTCTAGATACCGAATTTCATAAAAAAGGAGAAGTGTTTAATGCTCTCAACGTGTCGATACACTTTTATTAAACCACGAAACTGGTAAAAATATATTTTTAGTACCTTTCAGAAGTTAGTTTCCCAATTTCTCCCCAATTGAGTAATTAAGGTTTCTATTTCCATATCTAGATGTTTTAAGTAGACTACACTTTTGAATTATAGTGGACAACAAAAATTTTAATAATACATAGTTTAATAATATTTTAATAATTAGTTTAATAATAATAATTTGAAAATAAATAGTTTTCCAATGTAAAATACAGTAATATAAATATAAATGACATATTAAATGTAATATTTTGCAATACATATATTATTGTAATTATACAAGGTTTGAATAAAGAGTTATTAATACTTTTAAATAAAGTGTTATATAAATAGAAATCAAACACAGAAAAAGCAAAATGTTATTTTAATAGAGATCTGATGTTAAACTAACACGCAAAAAATTTTATCCCAGGAGTGTTATTTTAACACTTCAAATGATGTATTGTTACCATGACAACACATAGAAATTTAAATGACCTGAAATTGAATTACTTCTGTCGAAAACTACACGCAACATTGATTACATTTTGTTTTTTCTGTGAAGATAGTGATGAATGTTTAACATCCTTAGTATTTAATTTTCCCAACCTTCAAAGTCTTTGAATAACATTTTTCTCTATTCAAGAATAAAACCTGTTTTTAGAGGAGCGAGTTTTGTTTCAAGGAAAAGAGAGTTTTTGACAATATTTGGCCATATAGTAAACAAGGAAATAAAAATTTCGAGAAAGGATCTCAAAGACATTTCTTGCGATCAACAAAATTGAAAATCAACTGTTCGTGGAAAATATAAAACAAAGGGTGGTTTGCAATCTTAAGGACAACTCAATAGGGCAAGAATGACCTTGGCACGTTTTTCTCAGTATTATTTGCGCGTGGGTGTTCACTTCTGATGATTAATACTTGATGATATAGAAGCGCGTTCAAATAATCTTTCACGGGATTCCCAAAATTATTCGCTTATTTGATTAAATTTTGGGAGCTTAGAATTTAATTGGATTGATGGATTCTTCTCTTTTATTGATACAAAACTGTAGATTACTTAGAAGAATGGTTAATTAAGAATTGTTTACAGCAAATAATTTCAGTTACATAAATTACTTATTTTGCTCGTTAAGTAATTGTTTCAATTGTATTGAATATAAAGATACAATTTTTTATATTAGAAAAGTACTTGAGCCGGTAGAATCAGTAATTATGATTCAGGATGGATGAGATGAAAATCCAAAGGTGAGATAAAGTTTAATTGGTATAAATTGAGAAGTCACAACAAAAATTTCTGCCTAATTGGTACAATAAATCTTTTCTCCCTTATTCAACTTGGACTTCCAGAACTCTAAAATTATATTTCCACAATCAGATAATCTACCAAATGATCAAAACTTTTTTATGCTATGCAAGTGGTGATTTTTTAATAATTTTCTTATTAAAAAATAAAAATTTAATTTTCTGTTTAATGATACCGAGAATGGATCGACTTTTAAAATGTAGTTAGTGCGTTTCTTGTCTAAGAGACAGTTAAGTGATCGATATACTCAGGAAGATATGAATTTCTGTGGATCTACATAAAAAATACGCGTGAAAAAGTACGTATAGATGGTTCAACAATGTTCAGAGCACTCTATAGAGCAGAGAAAGCAAAGTTTTTTAAGCTCACAGAGTGATGGAGAATACCCCGTCGAGTACGATATCGATCAACCATTTCTAAGAAACGTGACGAAGCGAAAAACGTGATGTCGATAGCATCAGAAATTCGTGATTCTCCGTTGCACGACTCATATACAGGATCCATATATCGTGGGTTTCTAAAATCGACTTGCACCTTATATCCTGAGTAAAATGCTCGCATTTGAATGTACGTAGTTTAAAAAACACTTCATCAGCTTATCATCATGTCCGTTTACATCGTTCTAAAGAGAGAATGATTAAATTTCAAAATCTAAAAATCTTCGAGTAAGTATTACAATTACTTGGATCTTAATGTTTTTCATAAGAACAATAATTAATTCAAATTATTATGTTTAAAATAAAAGCTCTTTTGAGGGCCTCTTTAAAAGTCTGCAAAGGTAAAAATATTATGTAGACTGGAGACACAGTTGAGTTTTTCTTTTTCTTCCTTTCAGAGAAATACTGAAAGATATTAATGGATTGAATGAGAAATGTAGCTTTTCGGAGAGCTAGTTTCACATTAAAATGAGGAAGAAAAGAGTTTCATTTCGAAAAAGTCTTGTACAATATCTTTCATATTGAAATGCTGCTTTGTTTAAGTTAAGCAAATTTTTAGAAGCGTTTGCACACTTCTGTATTGTGAAAAAATTGACTGTAATTATGTACCGTATTAAAGGTATTGATAAACTATTTCTGCATTAACATTAAATTATAATCCTCACAAAACTTTCCTTAAAAGCTTTTATAAACTTTCATTATTCCAAAGTGTTGAAAATTCAACTTTTTAAAATTCTAAATATATAGATTATTACTTTTACTTAATCTTAGAGTTCTAAATATTGACCAAATTATTAGTATTATA
>JBAGKK010018661.1:0-11601 GCA_037177015.1 Euceroptres primus | reverse complement strand
AAATACATACAATATATAAACAAAAAAAATTAATGTGTACAGTTTTTGAAATATTTTTCAGGTGCAAGCAAGATATAATTTACGTAGTGCTGCAATACCACAGCTTCGTAAAAATCTGCGAATTCACATCTCACATCTACTGAACGTACAAGTTTCTCTTAACGAACAACCCATAATCCTCAAAAAAAAAGCCGATGTAAATTCTGCGATTCAAAAAAAGATCGAAAAACCAAACTGTTGCATTGTTTGCAAAAGCCCAATGTACGAAGAACATTTGCATGCCAGCAGGATGTCTAGCGGACTTGGAAATCGAGAAAAACCGGGGAAAATCCGGGAATTTTATTCTATCGGGAAAAAACCCGGGAATTTTATTTAGGATCGGGATTATACTTATATTTTATTTTTTTATTCTTTAGATTTTAATAGCATTTAAGCAACTACATACTTGTGATTCTGACTGCATAATTTGAAAAATATTTATTTTACGTGTTATGAAAGTTTTAAAATATGTGACGCGATCCGAGAAAAGGGACCTACTAAGCAAAAAATAGATTTTCGGATTATGATGGATTCTATAAGTTCTTTTACTTATCTTTTTAGGGGTGCAATCAGAAATTTTGTATTTGCATTATTTCACAAGATATAAATGATTGAAAAAGAGTTTTTGAACGCGTGCGGAGCGGCGGAGATTTTTAAATCGCTTGCCCTGTAAAATTTCACTTTTGCCTAGTAGGTCCCTTTTCTCGAATCGCGTCACGTATGTACTTTCGATTAATATTTATCACTTCAGTCTGTGATTAAAGATAAGTTTGGCACGTGTAAATAAATAATTATCTTCTTTACGATATAATTTTTTTTTTTTTGCGACTAAGAATCACTCACAATCGAGAAATGAATTCTCTGAACGGTACTAATAAATTTTGTATATGTATATTGTGTTAAAATTCCCATTTCTATGTGTACGCTCCCTTTCAAAAATCACAAAAAGACATTTTTAACTTGATTGGGGGGAAAAAATTGACCGGGAAAAAAATTGATCGGGGGGAAAAAAATTGACCGGGAAAAAACCGGGAATTTAAAATGGCCTGATCGCAAGACACCCTGTTCAGGAATACAAGCCTTCAAAGGTTTGAATTTTCACGCTATAAAGCGACTTTCATATTTATAGTTAAATTTTGTTAACGAAAATCTTAATTTGTATTAAATAAACCTCTTACGACCCTGGGTACACATATGTGCACATGTTTTTTTTCGATTTTCTTGAATTTTTATGTGATAATCTTAGAATTCTGCAAAATAAATATGTGGATTAAATTAAAGTGGACTATTCTACATTTCGTAAAGGGCTATAAATTATCTTATACTCAATGGAAGCCGAGAAAACTAAAAAAATTATAAAAAAAATTTATTGCAGAAATCGCTCAAAAAATGACCGTAGAATCGTAGATTATCCCTGAATTTTTTTAGAATTTTTAGTCAACGGACTCTAGGACCGGATTGTAAGAGGAAAAATGATTAATGTAAAAATATTATGTGTATTTACTTCAATTTTGCGACTTTTCTCCTCGTTTTTACATTTTTGTCCTCTTGTGAAATTGGTCATTTTCATTCTGCTTAATAAATGCACTTTTTGGAAAAAATAAGTTCAAGGTATTTTTTTTTCAAACTTCCATATGTCCTCTTCAACATCTCGCTTCAACTTTTTGAATTGAACAAAAAATGAAAACGTGGCATATTTTGTTATAAAACACGATTTTGGACAACCCCTTCCAGTTTTTTTCAAATAATTGAGTTTTTCAATATTTTAGATTTATTAAAAGTGATCCAATGATGCTTTGTTGTCTAAATGAAAAATTTTAAGTGAAAAATTACTGTATGGATGGATCTTTAAAAAAAGTTATTTAGTTTGAAGATTGAATTGCTTCAAGAAATCTATAAATTTTACATTATGTTTCTAGGCTTGAATAATTCTAATTTTTTTTGTATTGAAAAAATGTATTAAAATTTAGAAAAACGTAGAAAAAACATAGAATTTCGTTGGGGTCTTTTCGACCCTAAGCTGCAATCTGGAGTTAAGAATCGACACTTCTCAACAAACCACTAATCACTTTGTGTAAAGAACAAAAACTTTACAAAAAATGTTAGCCATTTTCTGTAAAGTTTCTGTTCTTTACACAAACTTCATAGAAAATGTGTGCCACTTTCTGTAAAGTTTCTGTTTTTTACACAAAGTGGTTTATTCAAAAGTCTTCTTTTTTGTTCTCAACAAATCATAAGAACAGAAACTTTACAGAAAATGGCTCACACTTTCTATAAAGTTTTTGTTCTTTGCACAAAGTGGTTTCTTCAATAGTGTAGATTCTTAATATCTTAAATAAGAACCTTTAAAATTTAGTGACCTACTGTTGGCTACATTTTTCAGTTTAAATTCTCAACTCCGTCCAATTACTCCAATTATAAAACAGGAAGGAAATATTCAAGTTTAACGATTTGCGAAGCGTTTTAAATTGTGCGCAACAAGGCGTGAAATTTCCTGGTTTTTCGAGAGGGTCTTAGAAAGTAGAAAAAAATGTGCTGAGTAAAAAGAAAATACTGAAGAATTGTGGAGAACCAAAACGCCTATTAAATTTGAGGGTGGGAAAAAGATCGGTTGAGGGAGGCGGGGTAGTACAGCTGGATGCATTGTACGTCTGTCGTGTAAGCGAAATTATGATGCAGGCGGTATCTGCTAGACCGTGCTTCGTAATTCTTTTATGCAACGCGTGCTCCTGATCATATCTCGTTACATTCGGTTGCATTAATAACCATGAGACCGGATCTGTGTCAGCGACGTTGGGCCCCTTGAAAATTCTACAGACTAACTGTCCATGGCCCGATTGCCCGAAAAACAGCCTAAAGAAAACGAGAGCTTGGCGCGTGGTGGTGAAAGCGTTATACTGGCAGAAGAAATGCTTTTTTACGATCAAGATGCTCTGTCTCGTTTGTAGTTTTCAGATGACTTTCTGGAAATTAGAGATGGGACGAACAGTAGAATAACTACTGCCTCCTGTGGCCTCCTGCGAATCCGGCGGAGCAGTAGTATACTGTTCAGCCGGATCTTCACTGCACCTATTGCAAATTCGATCATCTGCCCACCGAAACTGCAGTGAGCAGTACCTTGGTACATCTGCCCACTGAAACTGCAGAGAGCAGTACCTTGATCTGCCGAATTTATCCGGCAAACTCCAGCTGAACCTCGGCGGTATATCTTTCGGTTGTGACAATGAAAACACATGTGCGTGCCTTTAAACCTTCGATTCATACCTAAAGTTTTTTCTAAAGTCCGGTCCCTCGGACTTTATAGTATCTAGTTTCTATTTCTGGGTTTCTTACTATTTCTATAAAATATTTTGGATTTTGAATTCAATAATTGAGTAATGAGTACCTATAATAAAAATTATTATAAAGAATGATTACAATAGATAATAAAGATAAAGGTGAAAATAATTTACAATACCCATTTATTTGTATTAATCTAAAATAAGTGAATACAAAAATACAATGGTAAGTTTTCTTTGTTATATAGTCAAAGAAATCGTTTGTTTCAGGGTAATCAAATTTTCTTTTCATTGAAAAATATTTCTTTCATTAACAGAAATGTTCGAATGAAATAAAATGCCAGAGTGAATTCTTTTACCTTGTATTTTTTTGGGATTCAGAAAATAAAATCAGATTCAAACTAATTCAAACTTTTTTTTTTTCTTCAAACAAATTCAGTAAACTAAAATCTAGTTAATTAATTTAAATATATGACAAGTGTCTTTCATGCTTTCCTTTGACCAATTGACCTGAAACTTTTTAAATGGAAGTTGTTATATTATCGTAAAATTATTTTTTCGGAAGCGTTAGAAAAAAGGTCAGTAGGCGCAGAAAAAAAGGGTTCAGGTAGCTTGCACCGGATTTTGCAGGAACAGTAAACATCCGGTCGAATCTACTATCACTAGATTTCTCCGGCGACTGGAGGTAGTAGGAACAGAAGTAAACGTCAAGCCCTTCGGCAAGCAGGTAACAGTAGACCGCAGGACACGCAGTAGCCAAAGATCTACTGGAAATGTTTCCCATTTTTCAAGAAGTGTTTACCGTATTTGCTTTTTCGATTTTGATGTAACTACACTACCTGGCTTTGAGGCAAGAAAGAGGATACAAGTTGGGAATAATTCCCAACTTGTATCCTTTGGGAATAATTCCTAACTTGTATCCTTTGGGAATAATTCCCAACTTTTATCCTTTGGGAATAATTCCCAACTGGTATCCTTTGGGAATTATTCCCAAGTTGGGAAAAATTCCCAACTTGTATCCTTTCATCAATTATTGATGAAAGTCCTCAAACGGAAATAAATTGATGATTTCAGACAAAGATAATTTTTATGCAAATCAGAAATATTCTTAGATATTTTCTCGGTTTGTGATTTTCTGTAGAAAATTTTTCAACCTGCTTTAACACAAAAATGGGTTTTAAATGAAAGGATACTTTGCACTGTGAGTATTCTTGGAAAATGGACGGAACATTTGAATTTTAATTGAGTTAGAAGGTAATAAAGTTGAGTGGAGATTCTAGTGCAAGGATAATAGAAAGGTGGTGGCAGCGCACATTGTAGGTTCAGTGACATTGCATACGCATGTGCGTGACGTGCAGAGCGAGCGGTCCGTTATGCCCATAGCTAGACATAGGTCCAACTGCGGAAGTACATTGTATGCAGGCTATAAGGATCCATCGATGGCTAGTCGCTGGTAGACATTTGCGATAATAAATGCTCCGATCGACAGTCAGCTAGGCAGAATTGACACCACGTTCAGCCTATCGGCAATTGGCTTCAGGAAGCTGCCAACGAGGAGCGAGTTGCACTCTCGGGTCGCCGACCGGTCGTTCAGTGCCAAGGACTCCGCACTCGAGCGCGAACAATAATCGCTTTGTTTCCGCAGAAACTGTATCAGAGTAACCATCCTCCTTAACCGCTAATCCAGGCCGATGCCGATTTTCCAAAACGATTTTATAGGCCATCAAAAATTACAAAAAAAAAATGATTTAATATTATTCTACCGTAATTTAAAAACCATCTACATATTTTGGATTTCTAGAATCTAACATTTTTGAGTGGATCCCTTCTTCATAGAAAAATAAATGTTTGTATTTTCTTGTCTGGAGTTTCTGAATCTTGGAAAGTAAAGGATATTTTGCCTTTAGAGCTTTAGATTTTAAAAGACAAATTGACGGGGTCAAACCTGAATTCATGAATTATTTAGGATCCCAGTTGGGTCTTGTTTCGTCCCTGAGAACAAGGTACTCTACTCGGTCTTCGAGACGATTATCGGAGGTCACGATCGCACTCATGAAATGGAAGAACTGAAGAAATGTTGAGTCTGCTGGGTTAATTAGTGACAAGTCGTCGTAAAAAGGGAGATATATTTCGTCGAATGAAGTAGACCTCTGAAAGTTCGTTGACCGTAGATTGGTCAATCGTGAGAAGTGATTTTATGGCAATCATTCGACTTGGCAACAATCTCTTGCAGTGCCGGATAAAGGTCGAGATTTTAAATGCTTTTTTAAAAGATGACCTAGAAAAATATGGGACATTATTTCTCAAGTGTACCCACCTCAAAAAATTAATTTTTTCAATCGGGCTCAAATTTACAAAAAGTTTAGATGACACTTCAAAAAAACAAAGATTGATCAGTTTGGTCAAAAACTCGTCGAGGTAGAGGGGGTGAAATTTTGGTACTTTGCGCAAAGAGCCTTTATTTCAGATATGAAATATCTGAATATTTTTTTATGTATGGCATATAAAAAATTTTGACCCAAACGTTTTCGATACATTATTTCCCAATATTTCGAATGAAATAAAAAAAAGTTTTGAAGAATTCAAAATTTAGCCAACATTTTTGAAAATCAAAAATATTTTTGATTTTTTTTTTAAGTTCGATCTTTTTTTTAAACTAAAAATAGAGCTTGAGATACTTACTTTCAGATCCTTGAATAGCAAAATGTCGTTTCTTGTTGTTTTTGAGAAATTGAATGTTAAGTAACTTGGTAAATTCAAAAAATTCTTCCTATGCGCGAAAAAAATTCGGAAAATTTTTTGGATGTGCAGTTTTTGATAAGAAACAATATTCTAAAAACGGAAATTCAAAACAAAATTTTTTGTTGATTTTAGAATTTTAAAAAAATTTTCAAAAATTAAATTTTTGGAATTTGGTTAATTGCGCATTTTAATGTGAAATTTAAATGTAATGTACATAATATAATAAGTATAAATGTAATTTATACATTAATTTTTTGGGGTGGGCACACTTGAGAAATAATGCCCCATATATTGTAAATTCCAGATTGTAGATTGTAATGGTAAGAATTCTCATGAAAAAGGACTGAGTTTTAAGAAGTCTATTTTTCATTGTTCTCTTTTGCTGATAATTTTAAGAATCTTAATGTCATCTAAAAGATGCAGAGATTCCTAGAACTTAATTACGTACTTAATGATGCACCTTGAAGAAATCTCTTTTTCCTGAGTTTAATCACCGATTTCGAGTCAGTTGAGTTCATAAATCTGCTTATTCAAAGTTGTTGTGTAAAGTTATTTTAGAGTCAAAATTATTTTGCAAGTTAGTGTGACATTTTTTAATTTTTAATTTTTTTGTTTTCATTTTAATTGTTCAATTTTTAAATTGTTTTGTCTCTAACAGTTTTCTAAAATTACTGATCAGAAGAAATTACTGCTTTCACTTCTGCCTTTCATAATACTATCTCTTAGAATAAATTTGCAAATAGAAAATAGCCAATCAAACGTTTCTTTGGTCGAAATCAATTTCACTCGAGTCAGTTAAAATAACGAGCTCTAATTTTTTTTACCGGAAAATCCCTCCCACAGAATTACATATAATCAACTGAATAATACGAGGAAATTGCTTTCTTTCCAGTTAAATCGAAAGTGGTTGATAGTCATTTATATCAAAGAGATTAGAATTTTATTAGCAACTAAAGATTGGGAGCTTCTTTTGTAAGTCTGAATAATCTTACGGAAGAGAATCTGTCTGATATAAGCGGGCAGACCGGTTACGCATTGGCCACGGAAATGATGACACATGAGAGGACATTTTAAACTTGCAAATTATAAATAACACTTAAAAATAACACTTAAAAATTGCCACGCGAAATAGTAGACGTAGTGTATCCATTGCATATAAATCGATTGCAGGTCGCTAGCCGATTTCAAGGAGACCGGGTGCCGCTTGAGTAATCGATGTTTCGACACAGGATTCAGGAATATATTTAAAACCACGACACACGTGTGTAAAGACATTGCCTAGAAAGAAGGAAATAAGTCGTTAAACATCTTCGTTTACATTTGCAACACATAAAATCGGAAGGTATAACTTTAATCTGCAGCAGAATAATCCAACAAAGTAATAAATAGTCTTTTTTTTTATTATAATACCGTTCTCGGTATTAAAATTCTAAAACAAAAGATAGTGTCATGGATTATTCTGGATTATTGGATTCTGGATTATTGGATTATTCTGCTGCAGATTAAAATTATACCTTTGAATTTTCTGTGAAACAACCATAAGATAATTTTTTTTCAAATCAATAATTAACATAAAATTAAGCAATTAAATATTTTCCATTTTTTCATAGAAATTCTCCCTATAGTATAATTTTGATCGAAATAAGTGCTCTGAAACGTTTCTCCCTATAGTATAATTCTTATCGAAAGAAGTGCTCTGAAAGGTTTAACGAGTTTAAATTTAAAAGCTGAGGGTCAGAAAATATGTAACGATAGTAAAATTCTGTTTAGTTCAATAGCTTATACATAGAAATAACATAATTCAAGTGAATGAGAAGCACCTCGCAGTAAAAGTCAAGCTGACAAAAAAAGATTATTTGCTGTAAATTAGAATGAATTGAACGGCGATTAGGGGTCTGAGAAGCAAAAGGGCAGAAGGTAAAACCTTGAGGGTCGTAAAATCATAAAAATAAATTATTGTATCGATAATAGAAAAAGTAAACTCGCAGTTTGGCCTCGTGTGCAGTTAAAATCCTCGTTCGAGAGCCGAGCCAGGCGCTCGGAGAAAGTTGAAGTTTATGCGTTTATGGAGCAGTAAAATTGACATTGAAAAAATTGGCAGATTTTAGTGGACCTTTCAATTAAAGGACCTTTTCCTGATGGTATGTGCAAGTAAATCTGGCCTGGGCTCGAACAGGCCTGGCACAAGGCCAACGAAGGGTTGCCTCGCGCGAGAAGGATTGAAGGTCTGCTCCTACTTCTGAACAAGGGTCTCGAGTCTGGAACTCCAGGCAATTGTAATTGTACAGCGGTGGAGAAAAACTTCTGCGTTTCTGAAAAATATCGGATTTCTGCCTCCCACGTTTGTCTCGATTCTTGATATTCGAAAGAAGGGTCGATCTTTACTTTAAAAAAAGAGTTTTTACTTCCGCTTCAGTTTATTAGAGATAACGGATCCTCCCTTCCTTTTCACAGGAACGAGCGGTCTGGATTTTATCGCGAACTGCTTTCCTTATAAATCGCTCAACCCTTTTACGGTAAAATGCTTGAAAATTTTACGATGGATTCCAGTTGGATTGAAAATAGATCTCAAGAAGCTAAAACGGTTGTAAAGTTTGTATTTATTTTTTTCAAAGTTTTTAAATTTAAATTCCTGTGACTGTGAATAACTGCGAGATTGAGAGCAGATTTTTGTTTAGTTTTCTTTCTTTTAGTGTTGACAATTTTTTCTAGTATCTAGTGATTATATTTTTTAAACGAGATAGTATCTGAGGAAGAGGTTTAGTTTCTAAATATAAATGAGGAACGTCGAAGGGTATCTTATTAGAATCGAGGAATGGTTTTCATTTAAATAAATTCCTCTTTTGTCCCGGATATATTATGTCCTTTGAGAGAAGAGGTTGTTGACGTTGAAATGTGTAGCTTTACTTATTCTAGGGTTTTAGATATCGGTATTTCGAAGCTTGTTGTCCTTTTTCGAAATGGTAATTGAAGTTCTTTATATGTTAATTTTCAAATTTGATAGTCAGTTCACTTATTCAAATTAGTTTATCTACATTTAAGTTTCATTAAGCAGGAAAGTCATTGTGTACCTTGACAAAGGAACAGTTTATTTTTAAAATATCACTGAACTTTTTTGTAAAAATATATTAAATGCAGCAGTTCACGACAATGTAAAAAGAAAGTTTTATAACATAAATGGTCTTCCGATATGCATACTGTAAACGAGTTTCGATTGTATATAGTTTCGATCGTAAATAATTAAAATATGATTAAAAAATAGTGATACGATGAAGTTTACATGTGAAGACATGAGAATGACAACTCGGTAAAGACCACTTTTTTCGAAATTCCGTTTTAAACGGTTTCCAGTAATTTAGGACACTATCTTTCGATGCATATTATGAATATGTAAAAAGAATTACTCCTTTCACCCAAAAAAGTGAATTTTAAAATTATGCGCGTGACAATTCGGTGAAAAAATGATTTTTTGTATGTTTGTAACTTTCTGAAGCATGCACATACATACTGTTGACACACTTCTACAATTTTGTTCGAATTTTATATTTTATAGTCTATAAATCAATTTTACTTTTGGTCTTATTTACCGAGTTTTTAAAAAATATATTTAACAAGTTCGAAAAAGTCCTTTCTACATTTTCATGATTTAAAGTGTTAAATCATAATTGTTAATTTAAAAAAAGTATCTTAGTGACAAAAGAAACTAATTAGTTAGAATTTGTTATCTTATTTACTTTATGTGCTTTATTTTTCACGTAGATCAGGATTTACCTAATTACAAAGTTTACAAATCAGAAAAAATCATTTTGCACTTTGATATTAATTATTTTTACATTTTTAAAGACATAAGTTTTACTTATTCACATCAAAGACTAAGTTTTACTTTATTCAGTTTTAATTGCAAGAAATGCAGTCAAAAGAACAAATCTGTTGAAAAAGTGAGGTTATAGTTCAATGTCAACATTTCCGCCATCTTGGAAACGCAATTTACTGAGTTTTCTAATTCTAAGGTTTTCGCAGAGATGGGTTGTGACGCGTCAGTCGATGTTTTCTACGTATAATACTACTATAATACTACATATACTACTACTATAATTCTACTCTAATTTTCTACGATACGTAGAAAATTGTAAAAAAGAGAAAACTATGTATAATAAATATCAAAGATGTCGGAGCCTATTTATGGGGGCGGCACTACATTGGACAGATTTGAATAAGAGACATAACCTCTTGTAAATCTGTTCAATCAATTTAATTTGAATTTTGAGAGCAAATATGTTAAGAACAAGTAAAAAAAAAACTTTTGAGGGGGGATTCCATGGG
Source organism: Euceroptres primus (assembly GCA_037177015.1). Lineage (NCBI taxonomy): Eukaryota > Metazoa > Arthropoda > Insecta > Hymenoptera > Figitidae > Euceroptres > Euceroptres primus. Next base: position 1,219 of record JBAGKK010018661.1, on the reverse strand, counting down.
AGAAAATGAATTTCGAGCGCCAGAAGTTGGAAAGTAAAAATGTTGCGAAGTGTTTACTTTATCAAAAAATTTTGAAAAACACAGGTTATAAGGACGATAACTCAGAAGCAAGTGAACCATTACTTAACCATGTGGTCGTACTTATACTCGTATTCGACATGCTTGAAAGCGTTGTGGATTATAAAGTACAATAAATACGTATATTATTATTTTTTAAAACATACTTTCAGAAAAGTATAAAAACTGTTTTAATATCAAATAAACTGAGTAAAAACTAGCATAACCTAACATACAGATACTAAAAGCGCCAAAGTGGGAAATTTTTATCATGGCTGATAATATTTCAATTCAAACGCTTTTTATAAATTTTGTACAGAAGACTTATTTATATTTTATACATAACTTTGTTATTTTCAAACTGCCGTTTCTTGTAATTACAGTTACTCTGTACTAAAACCATGTATCAAGGCGTTAACCATTAATAAACTAAACTAAAAATGGGAAAGGCCAGGTGGGAAATAAATTTATTCTTATTATTCAATTCAAATATTCATGGAAAATTTCATTGATCAGAAATTTCGCATTTTGAAACTTTCAAAGTGAAAGTTTCAAAATGAAACTTTCAACGGCATTGCTAGGCTAGTAAGACCAGAGAGTAAACGTTACTAGGCTGACCTGTCAACCTTACCACATCACCCTACCACCACCACCACCACTTACTACGCGTAGTAGTTCCTTAAAATAAGTGGATAAGTGCGCTTTACTACGCTGCCTTCTATCTTTTACTACGCCATGTCGTATAATTTACTAAGTTGAGTGGTTGTTGTTATAATCATACAATAATACGTACTATAAATAAATAATAATTTTATTTTCAGCAATTATTAATACAGTGATAGTAGAATTATAATGAAAAGTACAATGATAATAAGATAAACAAATAGCGTACATAATGATCATATAACTATAATAAAAGTGTTCTGTCTTTCTCGTTCAATTGTTCTGAGAGCGAGGCAGAGAACCGTTTACGGCTCCGTGCTGACATCACAGCCTGTTTTACGTTGTATTGTATTTGCACCTTTAACGAGAGTGTACTGCAGTTGAAGTTTGAGGTTACGACAATATGGAAAATATAGTTTAGTAATAAGAGATAATAAGAGTTAATAAGAGTTAACGTCAGCACAGGTCCCCGAAAGAACATTTAAAATGTTAGCATTCA